>JAWNPY010000021.1:112566-203760 GCA_035078625.1 Scaptodrosophila scaptomyzoidea
CGTATGCTTTGTTTTCTTTCCTTTTTCGCTTTGGGTTTGTTATTTTATTTCATTTTTAGGTTGTTTTCTTTTCACTTTATGGTTGTTTGTTAATTTGTAGTCCTAGTAGTCCTAGCAAAGGACGAGCGGAGTGCCTTCTGTGTGCCCATGTGGCTATAATTTGTTGACGTTTGACTTTGTGCCTCTAATTGTGTGATTTGATGATGGTGGACCTCCAAAAATTTGGGAACCACTACTGTCTGCCGCTAAGCCTCTGGGAATGCAGCAGCCACTTTGATGTGGCTGCGGCTGCGGCTACGGCTGCGTGGCCAACGCGTAATTTACTTTACAAGTGGCACGCGGTTTCAGCTTTGAATTTACTTTTTGTTTGCGTTTTTTTATGTTTTCACTAATGAACTGATTATGCATTTGACCGTCCGGTCACCTCGACATTATTGGCAGGAGATGTTTGGGGAATATTACAGTGTTATTTTCCAGAGCGTAAATAAGTGCGTAAGAAGTGGAATACAATTAATTTTATACCCGGGATATGCTGGATCTTGAGGCCGATGCAGTCAGTCATGCGTGACGACTCTCTGGCTTGTCCAAGACAGTAGTTGCCTTTTGGGCTCGCTTCAGTGGCCCAAAAACACAAAGACAAAACGACGACGACAATGGACGACTGTGGTGGGTGGACTTGGGAGCATTTTGAATGCGATTTGTAGTTGAAAATGCGTTAATGGTCACTGCGCAATGTTGTTGGTCTCTTGAACTGAATGTGTAAATGGTTGTATGCTGGGAATGGGTGGAATGGGGGGAATGGGATTAGGAATGGAACAAATGAACAAAAAATGAAACGACATATTTTATGGAATGGAATGGATAACGGAATGGGATTAGGAATGGAACAAAGGAACAAAAAATGAAACGACATGTGGTATTTTTCAAGTACTGCCATAGTTATTTGTATTTAAGATTTGGAATATTTGGAATAACGATTTACATAACATTTAGCCTGGAAATATTCCCGTGTCACGATTCGTACAAACTTCTCTTCTCTAATTGTTAGGCAGACGAGTGCGGAACGAGTCCTAAGATGTGTTCTGTTCATGCTTATCCATAAAATGGACAAATGCAGGCAAAGACAAACTCTCATACATTTACAAGTTAGAAGTTCTTAGAAATCCTTGAGTGCACACAAAAACAAATAAACAACGCAAGTAGACAAACAAAATGCTAAGCGCGCAGGACGAGGGGCAGACGGGGGGGGTCACCCGCCCGGTCATGTACTGTGGTTAATTTGTGTGCTTAAAAGCGCTTTACTCTACTGTACTCTACTCTCCAGAAGAAGGAGGAGGAGCAGGAGGAGGAGAAGGGTGAATGGATGGTGGTCAGTGGCGCACGACAGGGACACAAATTTATGTGCATTGCAAGTGTCAAACTATTGCCACACACACACATGTTGACATATAAAAGTTTTTCGGCTCTGGCATGCAAACTATCGTAGCAGAAGAAGAAGAAGAAGAAGGAGAAGAAGAAGCAACTTGTGTGCCATGGAATTTTCAATTTTCTTAAGCAATTCTCCAACTATAACCAAGACAATATGTAAGTGAGTGAAGTGAGTGAAAGAGACTCAGAGGTTTACACATATGCGCCCAGGCAGAGCAGAAAGATGGCTGAGTGACTGAATGACTTGAAATTGAAATGCGATTACATGACCAGGACACGCACTTAGAAGGAGCTTTTGAAAACAACGTGTTCGTTTGGGTCAACAACTTGGCTTAAAATGGTTTTAAATTTCATTAGTTTTAAGTTTTATTGCCCAGAGAAACATTTGTGTCCTCTGAAACTCTTGTCCTTAAATTAAAACATTTTCCATTTGGCTTACCTAAAATCTTAAAGATTTTAATTTTTCTCTTCTTCTTCTTCTTCTTCTTGATTAAGGGGTTTGTTCAATTTTTATTTTCATTTTCATTATTTTCTTATACATTATTCTTTTTTTTTTTATCGCCTGTGTTGTTTGCGGGCGTTGGCGCGTTGGCATCCCGCGGATACTTCCGCTTAACGGTTACATTTATAATTACATTTTAATTAGATTCATTCGGCTGTAAAGTGTCCCTTTGTGTGATTTTCTACTTTGGCGCTACGTTGGCTTAATGAATGAATCCGGAGATTCTCTGCTGGCCAACCGATTTCTTTTGATTTGCCACAGGACGCCACAAAACGAACGCACAATTCTCTGACCTTTTTCAATTTGAATTTTTATCGATTCCATAAAAAGAGTATGCCAACTTCTTTGTGCCTTCAAAATTAATTTCATTTATTCCTTCTTGTTCCTTCTTCTCGTTTTCTTTAGAAATTTTTTTTTTCTTATTTTGGGTTGCATTTTTAATGACTCTGATTTATTAATGGGGGTGTCGGTTGAATAGAAAAAAGTAGAAGAAAAAAAAAAATGATTCTCTTTTCTAAAAAAAAATATAAATTAGACAACCTCGAATGCGTTTTTCGGCTTGGCCACACCAACTCTTTTTTTTCAGGCAAATCTCAGCGGCGTCTCGACGCGACGACGTGCAACGTCGCTTAACTGTTTAATAACATTTCAGTGGTCCTGGTTGGTCCTGCTCCCGTCTGTCCCGTCTGGCCATGTGAGCATTTGGCGGATGTGGCTGTCGCCGTTCCATTGTAGGAACGGCTTAAAGTTCCACGTCGTTGATTTTATTAGTCTCTAGCGAACAATTCGAAAAATTTGTGCTCTTTGCCTAGAAAAATGTTGCCTGTTTTTCTGTTTGTTACGTTACTATAAACCCCCCCCCCCAGCTTGGGATTTCTTTTGACTTGGAATCCAATAGTCGGTCGATTTTCTTTTAGTCGAAATTCTTTGCCAGTTGTTGTTGTTATTGCTAAAGGATTGGCGTCGCCATTGGCAGTCGTCTGGGTCATAGGCGCGTCGCCTTAGCCAACTAATGGCAACTTGTTAAATTGTAAAATTGGAAAACAAGTTGTTTTCGTTCCTTTTATTAGGTTGCCGCCTCAATGCGCCCACGCCCCCCCATTAAAGGCGGCGACGTCGTCGTCGTCGTCGTCTTTGCGCCATTTAATTTTTAACCCGTCACACACACACACACACACACACATTCCATTTAGTATCTACTATTATCTGCCTTTGACAGAGCGCGTCTTCTTTTGTGCATGTCTGTGCTTGTCTTGAGTTTTTTAACCGTTAGTCACAGGGACTTAAAGTCTTTTGGACCAAACTGATGTTGTTTGCCTCCTTAGTGTTGTTGTTGTTGTCCTGGCAACCACCAACACAAATGGTAAAGAATCAGTAGGACTTCAAAAGAAGACATTTTTACTTTACTTTTTTTTAATGCCATTGACTATGATGCTGTGTCAAATAGGTCATTTGCTCATTTGCTGGTCGTATTTGATTTCAAAGTGTATCCTGTGCTCCTTGCCTGCCTTCCTTGCGGTCGTCGGTCCTGGACACCTTTTGTTCAAGCAGCTTGTTGTAAAGAGTTTTCCCTTTTTTGAGGAAAGTGTCATAAGATCCGCGGATATAATGGAATAACACTGATTACTCTTGTCATTACTCAGTTACTCATTTACACTTTCTTTTTTTTTCTTGTCATCATGGAAAATAATTAAAATACTTACTAGAATAGAATAGAATTTTGTATTGTATGTGCATATTAATTTGGGTTCAATTAAAACCCCAGCGAATCGAGTCGAATCTTCTGTTTGATGTGGGGGGGAGACTGGAAAAGGTTTTGCTTTTAATTTTGTAAAGCTGTCCATGTCCAACCATTGGGATTGATTAGCTGCTGAAGAATAAAGCAAACGAAAAGTAAGCCAAAGGCAATAGAAATGCGTACATGATTGAAATGCCAAAGTTCAAATACCCTAATGGATGGTCTAAAATCGAAAGTTGGTTAATTTTGTGAGACAAACCATAGGAAATTCATTTAAGAGTATTTTCCTTGAGGTTATTAATGAAATTTTCAGACGTATTTTTTGAATAGGGTTTTCAACTCAAATATTAAGTTGAAGCTGTGCGTGTGTGTGTGTGTAACTTTAAGCTTATTTTTACGAGTTACTTTATAACATTATTGCGTGTGCTCACATCACTTGAAAATTCGATTAAATGGTGAAATTTAATACCTGGAGTTGCCAGCAAAGTCTCTTGACTCACAGGGGAGAGAGGGGGAGAGAGGGAAGCCGAACCCGAACCCGAACCCAGTGAGGCCCAGACACTCTCAGTATTTAAGATAAGAACTTCAGGTCGGCCAACACTTGAGCGTAAATGGTTGGTTCGCTCTGTGCTACACAGAAAATAATGAGTGGCAGAGGGAAAGAGACTGGGTGGGGAAAAGAAAAGAGATATAGTGAACGCATAATTAAATTACGCAGCAGAAGCAGCAGAAGCAGCAGCAGCAACGAAAGAGTTAGACAAATAAGCTCAGGTATTAACCTCTGGCACGGTAACACTCACACACACACACACACACACACATATGGAAGCTACCGTTAGCTTTGGCTTTGCTCTTGCATTGTGCGCCACAGCGTTCATTAATTCGATTTCCATAACAATTTATTCATAAGACAATGTCTGGCAGCGTTATTTTATCTAGCAATGTGCGGTAACGCCACTTATGCACCCACAGGACAAGCCAAGCCGGTTCCGGAATGGTGGGCGGGGGAGGCAAGAAAAGCCGTACTAGACACCCGGAATTGTCTGCAATCCTTTCGCGGCGCTTCGCTCTACCTATAAAATATTTTTATGTGCAAACACTCTATAAATGCGTTGGCGATGCACAGTTTTTTGGGTGATTCCCTTTTGCCTTTTGCGGTTTCGCAGGGCTTTTTCTTTACCCCCCTCCTGCCTGCTTTCATTTAGTTGTAGTTTGTGTGGTGCAAAAATTATCTTCAACACCTTCGAACTTTAAAATTAAATGAGGATTAGCGCCCAGAGCAGAGCTACCAAGTCTGTGTCTTTTTCTCTCTCCCTCTCTCTTTTTTTTTTCTTAAGGGGGGACAGGAAGTGTGCGTTGTGATTCTTTTCCGGCTGCTGCTTTTCAAGGTGTACGTGTTTTGTCTGTTGCCATTTCTGCTTACTCCTTTCTTCTTCTGCTTCTTCTGTTGCTCATTTGCATTTTTCTTTTTTTTTTTTTTTTGGCTTAAACACGAATGACTTGAACTTGGCGCCTTCAACTTCAATTTTGGCTGATTTATGAATGCCACACAATTTTTGTTTTGTTTTTTTTTTCTTTTCGTGCTTTTCGGCAATACAAATGCAAAAAATGCAAAAAAGGCGAAACCAATTACCAACATATCAATGCCACGCCCCCAAGTGCCTGGCACCGAACTAAACCGATGGGCAATGGATGATAACTGACTTTATGGCGGCGATGTCGATTGCAAATTTTATTTGTTGTTGTTGCATGCATCCTGCTCCTGGTTTTTTTTGGGCAAAACACTTTGCCAAATTGGCCAAGAAATGCCAGTAAAGTAAAATATTAGGTAAAATGATTTCATGTTGCCTTTTTAAAGGTATAACCAAAAAAAAATATAGACAATGTTGATGACGTCGTCGTCGTCGCTTACATCACATTTTTGCCAATAACATATGCACATGTTGATGATGATGATGATGATGATCCTCCCTTCTCCTCCTCCTAGTTCTATTCATGTCCATAATATTCATATTCGTTTGCCTGAAACTGAAACTGAAACAGTAGCCAACGCGACTTCCGTTTCCCCTTCCGTTTTCCGTGCTTTTGTTGTGTTTGTGTTGTGTGTTGTGCCTGTTGCAATACTGACTGATAGACAAACTGACGGACAGACAGACGGACGGACGGACAGACAGATGTCAGTCTCGCAGACGGACCGGTATTTTGGGGCAGCCTTTGACTTTGAAGCCTTTTCACACACACAGTTTTCATCAGTTGACAAAAGAAAATGCCGACAATGTCTGTGGATGTTTTTTTGTTTTTTTTAGGCTGGCTTATTGTTTTCATCTTTGACTTTTATGTGGCCCATTGGACAGGACCAGCAAGCAACTTTAAAAAGCTGACAATGAAATTTAAAAAATAAAAGTAGCCATGAAGAAGATAATAAGAAAACTGTGCTGTGCTTTCTATTTCTATTTATTTTCTTTCTTTCTTTCGTTGTTGTTGTTGTTGTCGTTAGCCGCACAAATTTTAATGCACTTCTCAGCAGGAGCACACACAGAGAGACTAACGAAACAGCGGGTGGTTTTGCTGGTTGTGCCAGCAAGGACATAAAAAACAAAAACGTATTTACCTCAAATTAAACATTATTATGCGCTCCCGGGTCCAGTTGGTCCAGAAAGCCAGAAAAGCCAGTCAGGTGGGGTGGCCCATTCCACCATTCCCCGTGGTCCATTCACACGCAGGGACACACGTTGACCGCAGTAAATCACGCTGTTAAATGGCGTCGTCGTCGTCGTCTTTTTGGGGTCGCGACCAGCATATGTGGCGCTGGCTTCCAAATTGTAGTCCTCTCCATTTTGCCCAGGTCAACTGGCTGGACGCAAATGTGTGCTTTGGGCGGGTCATTTCGCCAGTTGTAATGACATTGACGTACCCAAACCAGCCAAACTGACTGTGTTGCCCACATGAGTTTATTTTGTAATTAACGCCTGTTGACTGCCTGTTGCGCTTGTTGGCACCTAAGGTGAGGGGCGGGGGGCACAGAGACCCACCACCGCCCTTCCCCCTTCTGTGTGACGCTTCAGCGCCTTTTCTTTCGTTGTTGTTAATGACATTGACATTTGTTAAGGGGGGGAAACCGCAAAACCAACCAACTGCCCATTCATTTGTTAGTGGTTGCAATATTGCAATTTCCACCATCTGCCACCCTGCCTCCTCCTCCTCCTTCTGCCTCCTCCTGTGACTTGTTCATTTCGCACTTTGTTTGTTGCTGTTGTTAATGTCGCCGTTTAGAGTTAATTTGCGGCTTATGAACAAACACTCGGCATAAATGAAGATGGCAAAGAGATTATGTCTACCACACTCAGCCAACAGCCAACAGGTGTAAATGTGAATTAATTAACCGCAAACACTATAAACAACAACGCCTCAGTTAAATCAAATGAAATCAAATTCTCAGAGTAGGAGAGGAGAAGACAAATTGAATGGAAATTTATTTAGTTGCCAGCATTTTTGATAACAATTTAAATAGAAAAGCAAAATGTTTCAAACAAACAAACGAAAAAAAATGGCAACAAAAGAAAGTGGGAAAAAATTTCAAGTTAATTCAAATCAAATCATTTGGAAGCAAATCATTTGATATGTTGCGGCAATTGACAAACTCCAAGTTGCTTGGAAGAGGATTTTGTGAGCTACTTGAAGCATTCATTTACAATTGCTCAATTCAATTTCCGTTTCACTGCGCCATCGGTTCAATAGAAACTTGATGATGACGACAAAGACTCTGTGGAAAATGATGATGATGATGATGAGTAGGAAATTGCCATTCAGACTGAAATGGCAAACGATGTCGCGCATTTTAGCCAGGCAGGCAGCAGGCAGCAGGCACCAAACACACACAGGTGAGTGACTTTAATGTCATTTTGCTATTGCTGGGGCTGAGGATGGGGCTGGATTAGGCTAACGAGGGGAGAGGCAATGATATGAATCAGAAGTTGTTTGTATTTGGATTGGGATTTGTGGCAAGGGGTCATGGCAAAAGGATCGGGAATAAGCTAACCGTTGACTTACTTGATTTGCCGCTTATTGAAATCAAATAAGCAACTGAAATTGCCTGCTTTACTTTCTTTTTTTTTTATTATTGCACGCCCTTTAACCTACACTCTGCTCACAGCCATTATGATACTCTTTTTAGAGGAAAAGAGCAAAGTCGAATTTGGATAGAAATGCCATTAGTTTAAATTCTATTTGATAAGACTTAATTGGGGGAATTTGAAGAAAAAATGCGAGCTTTTTATAATAAATAAATTTAAGAGAACTACTTGACTTTTAAAAGTTGAAGATTTTTTGATTTTTTTAGTATTTTTTTCGACTGTCTAAACGATGAATATATCTTTTTAAAGTATATAGATTAAAGATCTTTTAGTATTTTTTTCGACTGTCTAAATGATTAATATATCTTTTTAAAGTATACACATTAAAGTTCCTTTAGTATTTTTTTCGACTGTCTAAACGATTAATATATCTTTTTAAAGTATATAGATTAAAGATCTTTTAGTATTTTTTTCGACTGTCTAAACGATTAATATATCTTTTTTAAGTATATAGATTAAAGATCTTTTAGTATTTTTTTCGACTGTCTAAACGATTAATACATCTTTTTAAAGTATACACATTTAAGATCTTTTAGTATTTTTTGCGACTGTCTAAATAATAATTAAAACTTGAACTTTAAGCATCTACAAAAAAAAGTATTGCATTTTCAAATTGTTTTCTTTTTATAGAATTATTGGCCGCATTTATTTTATTATTGTTTAACGTTTGCCCGATTGCCAGGAATGAATGCCTGTTTCTTCTTCTTCTTCTTCTTCTTGTACTCCTCCTCTCCACACTCTCTTTCAATTGGATTTATTGTTATTGACAATGGGGCAAATAAAAATACATTTTCTAGCCATAATTACAAGTGCTTGAGTCGCAAAGTATTTGGGTTTATGGTGCGGTAAATGTAGAAGAGCTTTCGGAATCTCATTCAGGTGAGAGAGAGCGAATCAAATCGAATCGAAATCGAAATCCACAGAGTCCGATTGTCCATTTTCATTAGAAGAACAACCAACAAAAAAAGAGGCCCGTTTCACTGAGTCAGTCGAGTTGTTCTGGTTATTCTGGTTATTATTTAATTATTTGCTGCTGATGGAAAATTCCGTATCTCATTGCCAGCAGCAGCAGCAGCAGCAGCTTGTTTAATTTGATTTCTCGTTGCTATAGGAATTAGGAGGCGGGAGGGGGTGTGGGGAGAGTGGCACTAATCGAAATGGCCCAGCGCTGCCGCAGTTCATCATTAGCGGTTATTGACATTGACAGGGCCCAGATTACCTCATAGTTTTGGCAATTATGTTAAAAGTCTTTTCCTTTCTTTTTTTCCTTCCTTTTCTTCCGTTTGCAATCAATCATAATTACAATGAATTGCAATTATTATTGCATAGTTTTTCGAAATGAAATTGCAATTGACATGATTGAGAGGCTTTTGTAATTGTTGTTGATCATTCAGCTTTTAATCCAAGAAAATGGCCAACCTTCATCAAGTAAAGAATAAAAATAAAGTACAACATTTGCATAGGTCGAGAAAACCTAACCTCTCAACCTTTATTCTCCATCCCATCCCATCCCATTCCATTCCGTTCCGTTGGTTCGTTCGTCATATCAACAACACACTGATAATAGTATGCAAATTTGATTTGTTGTCGGACGTACGTGTCCCTTCAGCAAAAGGGCCAAAGTGCTGGTCCAGAATGGTCCTGCCTCGTCCAGGGCCAGACTGAAACGGCGCCAACTAGACCAGACTTTGGCTTGTGCACTTTGTAACTGGTTAAGTAAACAAGGAGCCAAAAAAAAAAAAACAAAAAAAGACGGCGAAAAAGAAATTCAAAAGGGTCGTCAAAGGTTTCACATGACGCCCCCAACTAAGCAACCAACCAACCAGGAACCAAGTATCTGTATCTTTGACTGGTTCTGTCCTGTCCGAGAGAGAGAAAAAAAGATGCCTTGGCATTCAACTTGTCGTGGTAATTGCATAGCATTTTCAAAGATTAAGGGATTTATTTTGCCACTGCCACTGCGACATCTTTAGACTTTCACTGATACTGCCAACCAAACCAAACCAACCCAAACCCAATCATCTTGGGCTTTCATTTCACCCTTCTTCTTCTTCCAACCCTTGGCCGCCTGACCAGCCTCCATTATTCCCTTCACTGCTCATCTTAAAAAAACAAAAAAAAAAAAAACCCAAAGCCAAGAAATTTTTGGTTAAAAAAAAAAAAGGGAAAAATTGGGTAAATGGTAGGAAGGTTTGGACGGATGGATGGATGGATCCATGGCACGCACAAAAAAAAAACGAAAAAAAAAAAAAACATTTTCAAGTGTAGTAAAACGTTTGTGTTAAATACTTTTATTGAGATGGTAAGCCTTTTTATTAGCTCAGACCTAAATAAACAAGTAGCCAGGGGGGTGGGGGGACTGGGCTTCTTTTATCTATGCATCTCTGGAAGGGAGAGAGAGAGAGAAAAGAAAGCTATTTAACATACTTTAAACATGTTGTTTTTTTTCTCTGAGCTTTTTGTCTGTTTGCAGTCGCGTAAAATAATAAAAACAACAAAAAAAAGAAAAGAAAAAAAAAAAAAGGGACAAATGCGATAAATTCGTAAAAATTACACGGCAAAACAGGCGTCAAAATTGAAATAAAAACAACAATAAATATAATCAAATTTAAATATCAGTTTAGGGCAAATTAACTAAAAAATAAAATCTACTCACTCTCGCTGTGATTTAAAGCATATTAAAAATGTGTAGAAGAAGAAGAAGAAGAACAGCCGTTGGCTTTGTGTGCGTGTGCTTTACAAAAAAAAAAAAAAAAAAAGTCATAAAGTGTTGTTTAATGGTATTTTTCTTCCATTACTTACCGTTATTATGCTAATGAGGTCGTTACGCGTATTTGTGTGTATATTTTATTTATGTTGAATTGTGCACACACACACACATACACATGACAGGCTGCTTTTTATATAGACATCATCACACACACACACACACACACACAGTTTGCTGTGGGCCAAATATTCTGCATATATTTTTGTGTTGGCAAAACAACTTGAGTAGGCGGATATGTGTGAGGAGGAGGGGGGAGTACAGCATGCAAGTTAGTCGACTACTGGCTTATTGAGATGTTGCCAACAAAAGCGTCAAGCAGCACTTTGCCTTGGCTGGTTGGCTTTGGTTGTCATTTGTTAAATTTCTATAGCATAATTTTAGGCAGCCACTTGAAAACTTTAATTTTGTATACAGTACAGTAAATCCTCACTAGATTGTGAGCCCTTTTACTATGTAAATATACTCGGGAACTCGGGAACTAAATCAAATTTTGGTATTGGTAAATGAACATGGCCAGCGGGTAAAAGACACAAGACAACACAGCGCCTCAGCCAAAGCCACAATCATAGCCACAGTTCCATTGCCACCAAACCAAATCTCGGCTGACGACAAATGCGAAAGGCAAACAAACAAAGACAGAGCAGAGGGACAACAAGCAAAAAGAGACCATGGCCCAGACAAGAACCGCATTGGCATAAACTTTCCTTCTGAATACGTAAAATGTTTTGTTAAATGTGTCCCAAATGCCAAATGGACGGAGTAGTAGAAATCGCATACCGCAAAAGCAAACGATTTCAGCGCTCGCGATTTTCTCTGGCTAAATAACTTGCGTTTTCCGCTGTTGTTGTTTTTCGCAGCTGTTTAGATTGTTGCAGCAACCCCAACCACTCGGACACATATATATATATATATATATTTCTTAAGCGCTTTCTTGTCCTGCGGTGGTCGTTTGTTTGTCGTGCACATAAATCCTGGCCCAAGTCGTCCCAAAGGCACTGCCACTGGCAGCCAATGCCGCGACAACGGTGACAGTTGTTTGGGCCCCAACGCGCTTTTTGACTGTCCCATTCCGAGTCCCATTGGTTTGCCAACGTTGCCTGTCTGCGTGTAAACCGCATACTTAATTATGAAGCCGACGCTGCTGCCCCAGCACCACCTGAACTGAACTGAACTGAACCACCTTGGCCAACCACCACAAGAACAGACAAAAGCGGTGGAGTCTGCTGGTGTTTTTTTTTTGTTTTTTTTTAAGAGTCTCTGGGCAAGCACAGCTGTGTTCGTTCTTAAAGTAACTTTCAATATCTGGCCATTAAATTTCGCCCAAATTGTCGTCGTTTTCCAATTTCAAATCTTCCAACTTTCGGTTCGTTTCATTTTGCTTGGGTTTGTTTGCCGTTTGCTTACTTTACGGCATGGAAATGGGAATGGGAATGGGACAGAACGGAAGGACTGCCTGTTGCGCGATGGCGAGTACGTTAACAACAAGAAAATCCACTCCACATTGCTCCAAAGATGATACTACACATAGACTAGTTTTCGGGGTGGGAGTTATAGATTCCAAGTTGCTCTTTTTTTTTTTTTTTGTTGGACTGCCGTCTGCGTCTTGTTTTATACACTTTTCAATGATAACGCTTTAAACTTATCAAGCATATTGCTAAAAAGTTTTGGATCCTTTCAAAAAAACTTGATGAATATTTTTTAAATCTGAAATCTTTTTAGTTTTGACACAGAATAATTTTTTTCTTAAAATAAACACGCTAAACAATCTTGGATCCTTCCTAAAAAACTTGATGAATATTTTTTAAATCTGAAATCTTTTAAGTTTGAGACAGAAAATTTTTGGATCCTTAAAAAAACATTGTTTATGATGAAGTCTCATAAAAAAGAGACTTTTTTTAAATAAATACAGTCGCTATGTCTACAAAGAAATAACATTATTTAAACTTATCAAGCATATTGCTATAGAATCTTGGATCTTTCCAAAAAAAACTTGATGAATATTTTTTAAATCTGAAATCTTTTTCGTTTGACACAAAATAATTTTTTTCTTAAAAGAAACACGTTAAACGATCTTGGATCTTTCCAAAAAACTTGATGAATATTTTTTAAATATGAAATCTTTTAAGTTTGACACAGAATAATTTTTGGATCCTTAAAAAAACATTGTTTATGATGAAATCTCAAGAGACTTTTTTTTTTTAAATAAATACAGTCGCTATGTCTACAAAAAATAACATTATTTAAACTTATCAAGCATATTGCTATAAAATCTTGGATCCATCAAAAAAACTTGATGAATATTTTTAAAATCCTAAAATCTTTTGAGTTTGACACAGAATAACACGCTAAACAATCTTGGATCCTTCAAAAAAATTTCATGAAAATTTTTTGATCTTGGATCCCTCAAAAAAAACTTGATGAATATTTTTTAAATCTGAAATCTTTTTACTTTTGACACAGAATAATTGTTTTCTTAAAATAAATACGCTAAACAATCTTGGATCCTTAAAAAATACATCGTTTGTGATGAAATCTCATAAAAAAAGACTTCTTTTAAAAATAAATACAGTCGCTGTGTCTACAAAAAAATAACATTCTATTTTTTCTAAAAATCTAAGAAAAGCTTATAAAAATCTCATAAAAAAATGCGTTTCTTAAAAAGAAAGGCGCTAGAAGATCTTGGACTTGGACCCTTCTAAAAACTTTATCTATCATCTACCGAGAACCTAAGAAAAATGATGAAAGACACTAGAAGATCTTTGACTGGACCCTTCTAAAAACTTTTTCTATCATCTTCCAAAAATCTTAGTAAAATGATGAAATACACTAGGAGATCTTGAACTTGAGCCCTTCTAAAAACTTTATCCATCATCTTCCGGGAAACTAAGAAAAATGATGAAATTTTGTAGAAAAATGGTTTTGCTTGAAAAGAATATACATAATTCAAGTAGCCATAGTTTGTTTCCTGTTGTTTTTTGCCCCGTTTTTTTTTTTGTGTTGGCAAAAGGCGTCAGCTGTTTATGTTTGAGATTTCTTAATCTGGCGTTCTAATGAATGTCATAAATTTATTGGCGAGTGTTCACCCTCGAGGCAGTCGGATGGACTATTTCAGAATTGGCTTCGTTTTGGAATAGAGGAGGATTCTTGTACGTTCGTTCGCGATTCTTGTTGGCCTGGCCGTGATTTCCGATTGTCGATTGTCAACTCATGTGAGCTGTCCGTCCGTCCGTCTTTCCTTTGGTCCCCCTGAGGGCATCTAGAATTTTGATGAATTTTTGCACTTGGCACTCTAAGAAAAGTGAAATCAAATGGATTGGAGTAGAGTGGACTAAAGTGAAGTGGTCAAGTGAAAAGTTGATTTTTGCACTTGTCTTTGTTCCTTTGGTTCTTCCTTCTGACATCATCATCATTATCATTTTAATCATCAAGTTCTCTCTGCTCAGAATGCAAGTGAGTGTAAGTGGGTGTAAGTGTGTGTAAGTTGGCTGCCTGTCAATTCTTTTTCTGTTAGTTTGTCGATAAGCCCAAAAATAACAGCACATTTGACATGCGACATGCAACATACAAGATAATCACATTAAAAAGCGTCCCGTAGCTAGTCCCCTTCCCCCCCCCTCCCCCCACCATCACCAGCAATTTCTTTATTGTGTCCACTCCTTACGTGTGTCTAAGAGTGTCAGATAAGGGTCAGTGTGTGTGACTAGGGTGACTGGACTGGATTGGACTTTTGTTATCTTCCCTTGAGTTGTCCTTTTTCCCATATCGACAGATTTTTGCCAAATTTGTTGTACAAATTTTGCTCAAAAGAAAACAACAGAAAAATCCAACAAGATTTGCAATCAGTCAAGAAATATGCTGGCCTGAAATTTTTCTATCCTATTTCAATACTCATTGGTTTTGTCCCTTGTCCTTTTGTCGCCGCCTTTTGTGCTCATTATTTCATTTAGGGCTTTTATTGTTTTTTGCATGCCATTAGTCAGTTCAGTTGAGTTTTTTTTTGGGGGAGTGAAAACAATAAAAATAATAAAAACAACTGTCGCTCAACTTAACAAGGAAAACACACAGAAAACACAGCAAATGAATGAAATGCCTTCAAAAATTCAAATCAAAGGAATAAACAAAAAAAAAATAACTGTAAAAACAATGAAATTAGCCAGAAATTCAAAGGTGGCTCTTTTTATTTTGATTTTTTTTTCTGGCCTGAGAAATCTAATTATTCATCCCCTTGTTTAATTTCGGCATTTTATTTTGGCATTTGTTCTTCAAAAATTTGTGTTGCCTTCTTTTACTTCTCTCCTCATCCTTCTCAATTTTTGGCCAGCTAACTTGTTTACTTTTCAATTTTCTCAAGCAACAAAAAAAAACGAATTTGATCAGGCGACGGTAAATCAGACCCAAAAAATGTTTACGACTTTTTTTGTATCTGGTTTTTTTTTCTTGCAGTGGCCCGCCGCTGTTTGCTGGTCGTTCTGTATGCCACTGAGCCATCAATTCCGAAAGCCAGGCATTAAGTAGAACAGATGTTGTGGCATTTCGGAATTGAATGCGCAGGCGCCGAAATTCTGGCCGAAAGGACTTCCCACTTTGCAATTTGAGCGCCGCCTCCAATACATTTCCATTGGGAGGCGGCCGCGGCCCCATTGCACCTAAATCAGCCAGCCCGAGTCCGATTTGCTGCTGCTGCTGCCACTGCTGCCACTGCTGGAAAGGCTGCCCCCAAAAAAAAATCAACTCTGGGTGAGTACATATAAAACACAATACAAACAAAATACATGACTGACTCTGGGGTGAGTCTGTTTGGTTATATATAGGCGCCGTTGCCATGTACAAGTCCCAAATACTCCTGGCTATATAACAGAGCCTTGGCTTGCCTCTTGGTTGGGTTTGGCCAGACGAGGTTCTCTCCTATTGCTGCTGCTGCTTATTACATAAAAAACAAAAAAAATACCTTTGGCAATCCATCAAAGGCAATCCGCCAGTTCCATCCACTCTTCTCATTGGTTTTTCTTTTTTTTTTTTCCCATTGATATTTTGCCAGCCAATTCTTTTCTTTTTTATTTTAATTAATAAGTGATTGTAGGAGCGCGATTATTTAAGAATTCATTTAAGGACTTTAAGGAATTTAATGTCTAGTAAATCATTTCGAGAGTCTTTAAAACAAAATCAAGAAATTTTCAATTATGGCATAAAAGTTTTCATTGTTTTTTGTTTGGTTTTTTTTTTTTTGGTTAGCGAAAGTTGTCTTGGCGGCTGATTTTTGTATTTTTGGGAAAGTTTTGCGAGACTTTTCTTTAATTTCTCGGGAATTGCGTCTGCCTGGGGAGGGGGGGAGAGAAGAACCGAGACTAAATGAGAGAGAGTGGCTAAGCACAGTTTTTATTTTTCTTTTTTTAATACTTTTGCAACACTTTAAGAAAAGAAGACGATGGAAAAAGAGAAGACTCTTTAAATAGTTTGGCAAGTTGAAAGTTCATTGTCGTCGCAAAATATTTCGTTTTAGTTGTAATTGTAATTGTAGACAGGTGCATTGGCCTGGCCTAATGTAAAAATGTGAAATTTATATATATTTTTTAACCCCTATTTGCAGCGCCGCCATAAATTCAATCTATATCGAATTAATCGATTATGGCAATGTCGGCATTGCGTTTCCGTTTCCGCAACAGGAAATTTCAGCAAAAGGGTTAAAGATTTATTAATAAACAAACTTGCTGACTTTACCCTTTTTTTTCTTCCCTCCTCCCCCTCCCCGTTCCAGGCCAACTGGGCGCTGCTGGTAACGAGCGGAATAAACGGCCCAAACAGCGGCGCCCCATTTCGGCTAGGATCACTGATTTTTATAACGTGACAACACGCAAAGTCACAACGAAAAAAGAAAACAAAAAATTTCCCTTTGATTCTTTTGAATTGATTAAGTCGATGCGAGTCGTCGTAAACCGTTTGTTCCTATTGCTATTGTTTTTTTTTTTATTTAGAAAGGGTAAGGAAAGCAGCTAGCAAATTGGTTAAAGGTGAAGAGTTGTTTAGATGGCATGCCATGCCTAACACAGAAATCAATGTCTTTCATTAATGACCGAATGTGTGCCGGATCTAATAGGCTTTATTGTCGTAGTTGTTGTTATTAATATTGGCATGCAACAAGGTCGCCTCGAAATTATTTCGTAAAGGTGTCTGTCGGAGGAGGCAAAGGAGACACACACACACACAAAAAACATTTACTTCAATATAATAAACATTTTATTGCTTACGTTAAAAGATAATTTGGAAAATATTAGCATAATTTCTGATAGTTTTCCTTATAAAAAATTCGTCTAAAGGATGGACAAATCAATGTAATAGATTGAAATCTTACTATTTAAATAACAAGGCATGCAAAAGCTTTTTAAAACAAATTTAAAAAATAGAAAATGAAATTTAATCATTTTGAATTTTCTATATGTTATTGCTAATATCTTAAACCATACAAAAAAAATAGCTGGAGTTTAATTTAAGTCCCGTTAGTTTTTGATTTATGTAGTCAAACTTGAAATTAAAGTTTGGGTGGCGGGGTACGCCTACAGGCTGCTGTACTCATCCGATTGAGCTGAAATTTTCATACAATATTTTAAACACCTGACGTTAATACCCGAACTAGGATTTTTTTAAAAACTTTAATAATTACTATTTTTTTTTTTAAATTTGCAAATTTTGATTTTATTGTTTTTTTTTGGAAATTCGTAATTTTTTTAATTTTGCAGTTACAAAAAATATTCTAGTTCGGGTAATAGAGAAAAGCTTCCTTAATAAAAACCAATTTGAATTTTTCAATTCGGATGACTACCGCCGCCTGTAGGCGGACCCTGCCACCCATGCCTTTTTTTTTCTTAGTTTCAATTTTGATTATATAAATCAATAACTAACGGTACTCGAATTAAACCAAAGTTATTATTTTTTGGATGGTTTGAAATGTTAGCCATAACATATAAAAAATTCAAAAAAATTGGATTTCATTTTATATTTTTAAAATTTGTTTTAAAAAACCCCTAAATATGTCGTTATTTACATGGTACTAGTACCTTAAATCCTTATAATAAAAATGAAAACACAGTTTAAGATGAGGGAACCAAAATATAAAGAATGCATCACCAAATTTGAATTCTTATAGTTTTATTAAATTTGCAAAAAACACAAAAAATTATTCACATTTGCACAAAATTAATTTTAATGTTTAGAGACAATTTTTGGGACAGCCCACAATTTGTGTATTTTGAAAGTGGAATAGTTGCTCTTTTGTTTCCCATTTTTAGGTACTTTTGCCATCATTCCATAAATATTAGAATTATGCGGGAAGAAGTCTTTAAATTTTAGACATTGGTCAGACAAAACTAGTCCGGAGATTTATTAAGTTTTCTAATATCGAGCCCTTCCCGCAAAAAAACCGTAAACGCCAGAAGTTCAATTTTTATTTTTTGATGCAATTAAATAAAAATTTCAGAAGCTCATTGATTACACTACGCCACAAAAAAAAAGAAGGTTTTTAAATGCTTCCTGCACTTCATGAGTCAATTTCTACTAAGTTTGGACTGAGAAACACGAATATCAAATTGAAAAAATTTTATTAGATATTTGATACAAAATATGCTCATTTTTGGCTTTTTGGAGTAAAAAAAAAAACCTCTATGGCTTGCAAAACTTGATATGCGATAGTTGTTTTAGATACATCAAAAGTAAGATTCTTGAAAAAAAATAAAACCTTTTAGATTATGTGACTAATAGAGCTGAAATTCGGTTCAGGATAAAAATCTTTTTTTCCAATTTCCAACAATTTTATTGTTGAAAATAGTTAATTTTGATGTATTTCCCTACGCTGATTTCGAAAATCATCATGAAATCTTTGGCTTAGCTTTAGTTTCAAGGATATAGATATATATACATAGAAATCAAAGTAAATTTAAACTATAAAAAGAGCCTACGCCAGAAAAATTTGATTTCTGGCGCTTCTAATTAAATTTGGACTAATAATTAAAAATATTATTGATAAAACAAATATTAAAACCAATATAATAAAACGATTATTAATATTTTCATCTCTTCTCATGTATTCCTTTCTATAAAAAATTACTAAAGAAGCAATCAATAAAACAAAAGATATAAATAATATTATTTTTCCTAGTTTTAAAATTTTAGAGAGTTCACAGAAATAGTCGCAAAAAAAGTAAATGTTGATTCGAATTAATTCCAAATGTGAGATGGGAAATTTAGAAACTTCTCGCCAAGATTTCACAAATTCACCTTTGACATGTTCATGTTGCATGGTCAATAAGAACATTTACAAATTGCCAACTGTTTGCATACGTGTGGAAATGAAATAAATAAAAATGGTCCTTGGTCCTGGGGCATGGGGCATGGGTTGTTGTGGACAAAGGCGACGAATGTGGCGCACTTAACAAACTCGTAAATAACCAGGACAATGAGGGAGACGTTGGCGAAAAAATTGAATAAAATGCAAATTTTATTTTCAATTTTTATTTCTATTTTTACGAAATCTCTAATGGGTAAGAACAGGCATTAAAAAAAAAAAAGAGAAAGGCAAATGACAGTTGTGAAATGTCGAAGTGATTATGCTGTTTTTGTTTGTTTCTCAATTCCAAGGGGATAAAGGGTATCCAATATTTTATATATGCTGTCACTTTTTTGTCCAACGAACCAAGGCAAAGCAAATAACTCGAATGTTGTGCGTTATTTTTGTATAACTTGTATTTTATTTTTATGGTCGGCGGGCAACATTTGTCCCGGAAATATTAACGCATGTGCGACGAAATCCTTCGCTGATTTTTCTTGTTGTTGTTGTCATTTGCGAATACAAATACAAATTCAATTTGCCATTTTGGCACACATGAATGACCAGCAAGCAAGCAAGCCGGGTCCGTCCGGGTCAACCAACACGACGCCCGCAGACTTTGGCCAGCCAAAAGAAAGAAAGAAATTCCATTTTATTTTATTTTGTTTTTTTTTTTTTTGTGAAATTTCTAGTGCTCATATGAATAAAAAATGATTCCATAGAAGGAAAACAGAGCCAAGGGGAGGAGGGGGAAGGGGCGAGGGGGGAGGGGGTCAAAATCAATCGCTTCGTTTTAGTCAGCACATTTATTTTCATTTCACTGAGATTTCACTCGAACCATAACCAAATGTGAATTGGCATCGAGACTCTTCACTTCTTCTTGTGCTGTGCGCCACTTGATTCCAATTTGTGTGTGTGTGTGTGTGTGTGGCCCCGCCCTGGGCAGTCCAAGGACCTTCCCTGTACCTTTTCATATTTTTGCCAAATTTGAGCATATTTTATCACCATTACACCGGCTCCTGATTCCATTCGACCCGAACCCGCAGGCAGGCAGGTTTTTTTTTTTTTTTTTTGGGAGTTATTGTTTTGCATGGCGCAACCCTTTACTACACATGAGGAGGAGGAGGAGAAAGGGGGGGAAATCTTTACTACCCGCATTCAATCAATTCAATTCAGTGGCTTTTGCCACGGCCGCAAAGAATTGTTTAAACAAACTGGAAAATTTATGAATACGTTCAAGTTTTCTGAAATGTTGATTGATATTTATGAAAAAAGGAGTTTCTGAGTAGTTCCAATTACACCTGGACTGGCAAAAGAGAACTTGGGGGGGGGGGGGGGGTTTACCAAAATCAAAAGGTAAAGTTCCATAAATGAGCACAAGTAATAAGCACAGATTGTCCTTCAAAAAAAAAAATGAAAGAAAACAAGAAGAAGTCCAAATAGCCAACATAAACATACAAATTCCAATTCTAAATCTAACGACCGCTTTGTGGGCAAAGAAAATGAAACGCTCGCTCAATGGATGTTATTTTCATCATAATGCAAATTGTGCAGCAGTCCCAAAATCCTCCGCCTTCTCCTTTAAAAACACTGGACAGCTGTCTGTCTCCCCTGCCTGTCGTCCTGCCTGGTCCTGCCTCTGGGACGGGTGGGTATTAATGTCGAATGTCAAGCAGCGAATGAAGTGATGTAAAAATATAGGAAAAAAAGCGAATATTATGGAAATGTTTGGGAAATAAGAAAAATGCTGTATTTAAAGTGAATTACACCACTGTGACCACAAAACAAAGTGAGGAAAAATGGCTCACACACACAAATGTAAATTTTCAATTTAAATGCAAATATCAATTTGTCAATGCTCTGACAAATAACAGTTGAGAGAGGGGAAGGATGGGGCTTCAAAATCCTTGCATTTTAACTAGTCAACCATGGCTGGGGTTTTCTCTTCAACTCACTTATAACTCTGTTTATTCCCACGTGGCTGTGACAGTCTTGGCATTTAGCCATCATAACGCCAACTTGTATTTTTTTTTCTTTCGACAACAAATGCCACTGATTTACCATCCCATCCCCAACAAATCCCCAAGTTGGCCAGACTCGGCAGCAGGAGCAGGGCAGAGGCACACTGCATCCTAATTAGGAATTCACATCATTTTTTATTTGGGTTAAAATTATTCAAAAGTGGCAAAAGGCAAGGCGCAAGGCACAGCGGTCGGTTGGTTTTGGTCTGGTTGGTTTTGGTCATTTGCTTTAAGGCGCTTTTCTTGGGCATCATCTTTGACTAGCAGAGAGAAAAAAAAAGGTACAAGAAAAAAAAAAGAAGAAAATATTATGGTGATGGCTAAATCTGCCGGGTATAGAATTTTATGACCACCTGACGCCTTGGATGTTTTGTGTCCCATTTGCAGTCCGGTCGAGTTCGTTAAATGAAGTGGATAGCCACAAACGCCGCAGTTGCCACAGCAGCTGCAACCAAACCGAATCAACCAAAAACATGGAAGAAAAATATAAAAAAAATTGGTGGAAAATTAAACATATTAAAAGTTTTTACACCTTTGATGATGAATTTTGCTGGGCAACCCTTTCAAACGGTTGGTAAGGTTGGAAAGGCAAAGGGTTCGTAATAAAAATGCAATTATTTTCTTGGCTACCAGCAGCAGCCACTCAGCAGTGGGTGGGATTGATCCCTGCCTCTCAATTTGATTCACTTCATCAGCAAGTAAACCAGCACATTAAAAAATATGCGTTAAACTTGCTGCATGCTAAATGAGTCAAAAGAAAGTGCTAATAAAAACAAATAAAAACTTTCTCAACTGAGAGTTCTTTTTTTTTTTTTTTTTGTCATAAAAATATTGAAGCTTTTAAATGAAACTTGGTAAGGATTTAAAAATATATATGTATATTAGAAGGCAGAGATCCAATGGATGATTAGCCTAGAAAACCAATTAAATCATAGTTTTCTTAAGGAATCTGGTGAAAAAAATATGTTTTTTTGTTACAATATTTGAAATGTCAATCTGAACCTTCAAAACTTAATTTCAATTTAGATTCTACCTTTTTTTACTCTGAGATATTAAAACTATGGTGATGGAACAATTTGGAAAGTCAATCTGAACCTTTAAAACTTGATTTCAATTTAGGTTTTACCTTTTTTTTAAACCCTGAGATATTAAGACTTTGGTGATGGAACAATTCTAAGTTTGAATTTGATATCTTTTAGAAAAGTATGTTATGGTCTTATAGGTCTTATTTTTATATATAGACAAGGACAATTATCAGGTTGCTTAACACTTTATCATTTTTTTTTATGGTATTTGTGGAATATTCAAATATTCTGGACATGTCACAGTGCTCGCTTCACATTTGACGCTGTCAACAGGTTAAATGCCACCATACCATTTCCATTTCCATTGTTACCCATCCCTGGGCGACGCTATCATCATCGACGTCATCATCATTAACATTTCAAACGGCGAGTCACGCAAACAAATGAAAAAATCAAAAAAAAAAAAAAAAAATTCCATGCCCAGGAATAAAATTAAGAATATGGAAATGGAAATTGAAACGCCCGCCTCCCCCTCCCCCTCCTATCCTGTCCATGCTTGTCGCAATAGCTTTTGTCATTTTTTTTTTTCTGAATGTCTTTTTGGAACAGAACAGAACAGTTACTTTTGGGTTCTCTGTCGTTGATCGCGTGTCAATGCGAATGAATGCGGCTGGGACAGGTACATTTTTTCAGAATGTTTTCTGTGTGTTAAGGCAAAGAAAGAGAGAGAGAAAAAAAAATAGAGTGGGATGATGAAAAACAGGAGCAGAGCATTGGTAAAATTGTCCTGCAATAACCCAGCGACAACAACAAGTCAAAATAACAACCAGCATAAAGAAAGTACTTATGAAAAAGTACAAATACTCTTACTGAACTTTTAATATCTAAGTTTTAAAATTAAAGAGTATTTCAACATCAACAAGAATGATAAAAAATAAAAAAAAATACATACAAAGAAACAATTACATGAAAACGATGTGAAATAAAAATAATTGCTCAAATGTTATGCCACAGCTTTCACTTTTCACATTTTCACAACTAAACAACAACAACAACAATTTGGAGTGAGAAAGAGGAATAGGAATAGGAATAATAATAGGAGTAGTTGGCTGCCAATTAACTTGACGGTCAAGCCAAATTTTTTTATTTCTACTTGCGCCATAGTTTTGAATTTTTTTAGGATTTGTGCATTACTCAAAGAATGGATGGGTGTTTTTTTTTTATTTTCCATGTTGTCCATGGTTGACTTCCGTTTGACATTGTTTGATTGTCGTTTAATTGAATTTAATTATCGTCAAGCGACATTGGTTTTTTGTTTTGAATTATTTGTTTATTATTTATTTTAATACCCTAACTTTTGGAAATGCAGAATAGATCAAAGGCTTGCAGTGCACTCACCAGTTAACATTGCCTGCAAATGTTTTGAGCTTGTGCAATAAAAAGGGTACAGTTAAAATATGCATGAGCAAAAGAAAGAGAGAATAATGCGCAGAGCTCTTAGTAGTTTTTGCCTGCAATAGAAGAAGCAGAGTTCAAAGAAGAATGTAAAGTGTTGAGCTTGTGCAATTAAAATATGCATGACCAAAAGAAAGAGAGAATAATGCGCAGAGCTCTTAGCTTTTGCTAGCAGCGCAGTCACTGCTGCTCTCTTTTTTTCATGCCAGTGTCGTCGTGAGAGCAGAATCAGAGTTTTAAGAAGAAGAATGAAAGTATTAGGCTCTTGGCAGATTAAAATGTTTTGTTTTATTCTCTTGAAAGTGCAAAAGTCTGTTAATTAGGTAAAGTTAAATTCTAATAGAAAAGTGTTTTTTTTATTTCGTACCCAACATACATAAAATTGTGATGAATGCAAATTAAATTTACTTATTTTTTTGCAGTCTGATTGTATGTGAACGAGAACAGAAAGAAAATGAGAAGAAGAAGGAAGCGAGAGAGATGATGGTAAGACAAAAAAGCTTAATTTCTTGTTTAACTCTTTAACCTTAAATGAAATTTTTTTTTTTTTTGCAGTGCGTGTATTTGTGTGTGTGGTAAGTGAAAATCTTTATTTCTATAGGGTGTTTCAAATTCGATTTTGCTGAACTATTCTGTGGGGCGGTTTTCTCTGCTTATTTATTAATGACATTTTAACTTTTTGGGCTGTGTTAGGCAGCGAGTGTCAAGCTTACAGCATGTAAATGGTCAAATGGATAACATTTTTTTTTTTTTTTGTATATTTTTTTATTTTATGGGAACCAACTGCGGTTAACCAACAACTTTTTCTATGTTTTTTTTTTTGTGGCTTACCTGCTTAGTTGGAATGCCGTTTTGCTTATCAGTGGAAATGCCTTTTCAATCGGTGGTAAATCATTTAAGTGCCTCTCTTTCTATGTGTATTTGCTCTTGCCACGCAATTTTCTTGTTAGCTTGCCACTTGGCACCTTGAGCCAACGAACGAACGAACGCACTAAATGAAGCTTAACACGCACTAACAACAAAGTGTGTGTGTATGTGTGTGTGTGTGTTAACAGTGTTTAAGTTTTAATTGCAGCCAATTAAAAATACATATGTGTGTGTGTGTGTGTGTGACGATGATGACGAAGCGTCGACGTCGAGTCTTTTGCTCATATCGCTTGGCTAAATCAAATTGTATTGCATATTCCCAGGCGCATAGTTAAGCAAATCAAAGGGAAATCCTCCTTGCTGTTGTTGTTGCTGTAACGCAAATGTATCGAAAGCAATTGAAAAGCAGCAGCAGCACTAGAAATTGTCAGAGTCAAGAGGGCAACTCGAGATTATCACAACGTTAGTGGGCCTATTTAAGTCACAGTGAGCGGGAGAGGGTTAATAACGCGTTACGTTAATTAATGATTTATGGGCAATTGGAATTGGAAACACTTTAAGATTGTCTCAATTTGCCCCATTTTCTTCTTTCTTTGTGGCTAATTAAAGTGCGCGGGTTATCCTTGCGAATATCCTTGAACTAAATTCTTGGCAGACACTTTGTCGGCATATTAAAAATAGATGTAAATGTGGATAAGAAAGTGAAAAGTATTGGACAATTTTAGAACTGCCCTTCTCGAATCTCCTCTCATTTGTGGTTGATGCTGATGCCTACAAACTGAAGAAAAAGCAGAGAGAAAGCCTCAAAAGAAAGTTTTTGGCAAAAGCAAAAGACTTTAACTACATTACAAAAACCAAACAAAGTTTTTCACTCCACGACGACGACGACGACGACGATGACGGTGGCCTTGAAATTTAACCAGAAAGGAGTAAGAGAGAAACGGCGGGAAATGGAGGCCAACTGACAACTTTACTGAACACACAAAAAATAAAAAATTGTCTGTACCTAGATTCATTTGCAAATGTATACATGTACATCTTTCATTACCATAAGAATGTATAATTTCATAACTCTGCTGCCAAATGCTGACAACGACGAACGAATGAAAGAAAGAACGAAACGGCGACAAAACTAATTGCAAAGAATACAAAGAAATAAAAATTGCACAAAACTTGCACGACGACGACGACGATTCTCATTAGCTTTGCTCCAAAAGTCTTGGCTGCTTGGCTGCTGCCATCCCCCAGGACAACCAGGATGAGCTCTCTGTGTGTGTACGTTAATCATCATCTTCATCCTATACGCGTAATTACAGAGTCCGCCTTCATTTCAAAAAATGTTTTATTTTTGATTTTGTGTTGCCGCATAGCAGCAGCATCAACGGAATATTAAAATCATTTTACAGACACTCCACAAAAAGAGTTGCGACTTCTTTAAAATGGAACATTGAAGGGAATTGAACAACTAAAAGCTTTTAAATTGCAGTTAAACTATATAAACTGGGGGGGAGGGGGAGGGGGGTGTATGTTATTTAAGAAGTAACCACTAAGCAGCAGTTAAGTAGCAACGCCAAGAAATGTCATCCAAATTCAACTATTTCTAAAGCTCAAACAAGAAGTAAATTGGGGGGGGGGTGTGAAACAGAAAAGCACTTAACTCTTAAAGGCGAAATGCTTGTAAAATTTAAGCCCTACTTAATTTGCGATATAAACAATTGCTCTGCCCAAGGCTCTGAGACTCACTCATCCTTTAGAGTCTTGGTGATGCTAATGGAAATGGGGCCATGGTGGATGATTCTTTTTTTTTTTTTTTTACTAATTTTAATAACGCGACAGGGCCAAAAACAAAAGACGTTGTCGCGCACCCTCCCCCTGCCCCTGTGCCCCCCCCAAAAAGGAACTGGATATCTTTGCCTGCGTTGCGTTGCTGTGGCTTAAGACAAAGGCTCACATCAAGAGAAAACCACAATCCACCACACAGGATGAAGGGTTTTACAAACATCTCTCAAAGTGTTGGCCAAGTTGTGGGCTGCCAAAAAAAAAAAAAACAAAAAAAGAAGCCGACTCCTGTGGATGAAAGCCAGGAAGAAAGGGAATTGATTCTTTCAATTTTTGGTTCCAGCAGGGAACATTGTCGTCATCGTCATCGCCGTCTTTGTGGTGTTTGCACGTCTGCCTCTGCCACTGGGAATTTAACCCATTTGGTTGTTGGCCAACAACGAACGCTGCCTGCCTTGCCCTGCCAGTGGATTACTCAATTAATTTAATTATGCGCTGTCAATCATTTTGTTGCTTGTGTGTATGTGTGTTCCTAGGCCTAGCTGAATCCTTTTGTGCCCAAAAATCCTTGGTAGACGCGGTCTGTTTCGCGTTCTTTCCACTTCATTTTTGTTGTTGTTGTCTCGTTGCACAGACTGAGACTCATCGCAATTTGCCATTACCACAAATGCCGAAATAAGAGAAATCATTTGCGTTTTTCGCCTACCAAGCAGCAAACTTCATTTTCTGCTAATCCTTTCTCTCCATCTTTTTTTTTTTATCAAAAATTAACTGACTGACTGACTACTTGGCTGGTTGGTTGGTTGGTGGATTGGTGGATTGTTTGACAAAGAGTCGACTGACTTTGGTGTTGACTTTTCCATTTGCTTTTGCAATTTTCTTGCAATGTTTTTTCTTTGAACCGGCGACGTATACTCCTAAGGGCTTTGTTTATAGAGAGAGTTGTGTGTGTGTGTGTGTGTGGTGTTTGCTTACATGTGTAAATTACTTTTCAATCTTGTGATTACTTTTTTACACATTTAAGTATTTTAATTACGGACCAACGCACATCAAACTTGATTTATCAAGAAATTACTAAAGCGAGAAAGACCAAGAAAGAGAGAGAGAGAGATAATAGGGAAAAAAAGAAGGATCAGCATTGAGGCTTCGTCATTTGTTGAATATGCCAAATTGGACTGTGATTATCAACTAATCAGTCCACTTAATGAATCAGAGTTTGCAAATTTTAAGCACTTGCATAAAAAGTTTGTGCCCAGCGCTGATAAGAAACAATTAAAAAAGAAACAAATGGACGACGTGTTCAGTGATCGATGAAGCTTCCAACTGAACGGAAGCACAGAAAACAAAAAAAAAAGATCGCTGGAATTTACAATTACAAGCGAGTAAGGACTGAGACGGACTGAGACGGACACGGACACGGAAGCAGCAGTAAGAACCAACCCCAAAGCGACGGACTTGGCGCTAGAATGCGCTTCGTTTGTGCCTTGGTTGTTGTCGTAGCCACGAAAATTCGGACAAGTTGTTGACCTGAGCAGAGGCAGAGGCAGCGCTGTTGGCGTCCCAGGGGTAGTTGAGCAATGCGCCGACTCCAAACACACACACACCAAATAGAACACTTTGAATTGTTAACTGTGCTACGCGGCGAAGTCGAAAAGAGACGAGACAACGACAACGAAAAGGAGAAACGAAACATTTTTCGGAGTAAACACGACGACGACGACGACGACGTTGACTGAGCTGCCGCTGAGCTGAGGCGTCAACGATGGCAGCGTAGATGGAACGAATTCGTTTTGGGGGTTTCTAAAAATGTTGACTGCAATTTTCTCATTGCGTTCGAAAGTTCGACAACTTTGGAAAACTGTCAGTTGGCAGCGAACATAGAACAGGTAGAGACGCGCGCGTTTTCAGCGTTTCCTTCTGGCTGGAAAATACCGAAAACTGACTAACACTGAACTCAATTGGAGTCGAAAGCCAAGTGCGATTGGCAACTGCTGCGAGGGTGGGTAGAAAAGTACCAAAAGGGGGTGCAGCCTCAGTTGCTTAATTTTTTTTTTCGTTTTGTGTTTTGGTTACCGTTTACCATATTTTTCATTCCGATGCGTTCGTTTGCTTAGTCGTCGTCTTCGTCGTCGTCGTTGCTGGCGTTGACGTCAAAGTCGACGTCGAACGGTTGCGCTGCGTTGCTGTTTTGCCGACAGAGACAATGTAAAATTTTATTACCCCAAACGCATGCAGCAGTCGGGTTTTGGACGTCCGGACTTCACGCCGCCACGCGAGAGTTTATTGCAATTTTGGCCCAGCGCAAGGCGGGCGAGAAACTCGCTGACTAAAAAACAAAAAAAAAATGGGCAAAGGAATGGAAAAAAAAAGGAAAGAAATAAATAAATAAAAAGGAAAAACTTTACGCAGCAGCATAAAAGTAAAAACTTTTCAACTAAAACTAAAATTTTAAAGCCAAAACTGCTGAAAGTGCGTGAAAATCTCTTTGTCCGTGCGTGTGTGTGTCTGTGTGTGTGTGCGTGTGTGTTAAAGAAAACTTGAATTTTTCAAACTCATATCAAGTATACGCCGCGTGAGACAATAAAAGTGATCATCTATTTTTTCAAGTTGAATTCAAAATGTTTGTGTTTTTTTCGTGACAAAATGACAACAACAACAACAACAATAAAACCACACAAAAGTGATCTGATCAAGGGTAAATGGAAATAATAATAATAATAGTAATAATAAAAAGAAGAAGAAAAAGAAGAATACAACAAAATTCAATGAAAAGTGGAAAAAAGTTTTTTTTTTCTTGTTTAAAAGAATAAATAAATTATCAAGTGTAAAAGCCAACAATGGCCAACAATTCCAACGACAATAAAAACAACAACAATCATCAAAAATAATAATTCAAAATAAAATAAAAGGATCCTCAGAAGAAGAAGAAATTGTCATTCGTCAACAAGAAACTAAAAAATAGGTAAAGTTAACTTTTAAATATTTAAATAATTAAACATTAAACACTTTTGGTATATTTAACCGATTTATATCGCATTGAATCGCTTTGTCCAAAGAAGAAGAAGAAAAAGTGTCCATTGATCTATGAGCCAGACGTGATTCCTATTTTTGTTTTCATTATTTTTCATCATTATTTTTCTTATCCTTCGTTTTCGTGTTCAATTAAAAAAAAAACACTGAAAAGATACAAAAAAAATCATTAAAAAAAAAAAATTCAATGCAACAAGAATAAAATCACATTGAAATTTGAAATGGTTTATAGCCACAAAGCAGAATAAACAAATAAGATAAAAACAGAAAAAAAAAAACATACACACTCACCAAGAAATAAATAAGAGGAAAAATTGAAAACACACACATATTTTTTGCCATTTGTGGGGGGATTTAATCTTGATATTATTTAATGTTTAAGTAGTACCTAATAATTCCTGTGAATTTGCTGGCCTGATACCAAACGGTACATATTTTTTTTTTGTTTTCATTTGAAATTTAATGGGCAACTCTCGGGTCCATTGAATCATATTGAATTTCTGTTGCTGTCACCACTTTTGTTTAAACTAATTGTGGGGGGGCGGGGGGTGGAGGGGATAATAATATTTTATCAAGTGGATAAATGAAATGCATGCTTTATTTTAGCATCCATCTACAAATCTCTCTCTAATTTTCGTTGTTGCTGGTTCTTCTTGCATTTATTTATTTTAATTTTTTTTTTTAACAATTATTAAAATGTGTGCCCAATGCAATCCAATTCCAATTGAAGAAATCACAATGGCTTTATCTAAGCGACCACTCACCAAGGAGACGCCCTTGGTCGAATGCAACAACAGCACCAACAACAACAATGGCAGTAGCAACAACAACAACAACAACAACAATAGCGGCAAATACGATGAACATGAAACTGCAATTAAACGCAAAAAGCGCTCAAGTCATGATGATGAATCAGTGAATAACAACAACAACAATAACAACACAACCAGCAACAACAACAACAACAACAAACACGAGACAAATAGTAATACTTTGCCATTACCAAAGAAACGTTCCTCCCAAAATGTCAGTGTAACAAAAGGCTTAGTTGGCCCTGACATTGTTGTAAGCAGCAGCAGCAGCAGCAACAGCAGCAACAGCAGCAACAGCAGCAACAATGTGACTCCACCAGCAACAACAGCAGCACCCAAGGCAGGCGCCAGCGATGTGGATCAGGATGACGAGACTCTCATACGGGAGACACAGGCAGCGTTGAAGAGTTTGTCGGGCAGCTGGCCCGATGCAAGGGCCAATTTGTATCGGCTGCAGGAGGCGGACGAGAATCCTCCGCCCTTTCAGAATTTATTTGAGGAGAAGCAAAAGTATGAGACAAATGACATGAAAGCCAATCAAGTCAAACAACTCAACTCAAAACCTTTTCCACGTTCACGTTTCCACAGACAAAAGGAGAACGACCAGGCGCGCCTCAATCTCAATGCCCATGCCCATTCCCATTCCATTGTCATCCATGGCCACGAGCTTCCTGGAGGTGGAGGAGGAAAGAAATCTGGAGCAGCGGCCGCCACAACACCAAGCAGCACCGCAACCACCGCCTTTTCACAGGCCTCAGCCTTTAAGCCGCCCAACGACATAATCAAGCGCAATGGCCACTTGGTGGGCTATTCAGCCCAGGCGGGAAGCCATTATAGTCCAGCCAGTAGTTACAATGCCGCCGCTGCGGCTGCTGCAGCTGCCGAGTCGGCCGCTGAGCTGGCCTATTATGGTTATGCGGCAGCCGCAGCAGCCAGCCAGCATTCCCATTCCCATGTGGAAGGTTTGACGGCCTTGTCGCCGTTGCTGCCACCGCCACAGCCTCCGGTGGCTCGGGCAGCTGGCAGCTTTGATATAGTCAACCATATTGGTGGTGCCAGTGCCCCCGTTGGTTGTGGTGAGACTGCTGCTGTGGCAGCCGCAGTGGAAAAGGCCAACAAACTGGCCACTGTCAAGCCTGAGGCGACTGGCGGCAATCAGGTGGATGCCAAGCAGTATACGATATTGCAGCCGGCGGGCGTGGGCAGCCGGGCGGCTTCCGTGATGCAGGACATAGCGCGAGAGGGCGTGGTGGGCGTGTCTCTGGTGGCGCCACCTACATCCACACCGACGCCCAGCTATTCGCCGGGAAGTCAGAATCGCGGTAAGTTGTCAACTTCAAACACACACACACAGACACACACAAAATTCTTTGCAGCAATCGATCGATTTCAGTTTGGTTCGCTTTGGTTTTGGCTCGATTTGGTTTGGTTTGATTTGGTTTGGTTTGGTTTGATTTGATCGGCTGATGTGCGTAACTTCTTGTTGCATTGAGTTTACAAACTTCAATTGGCAAATTTTGTATTCCCCCTTTTAGCAATTAAGCGTAGAAGAGATGGAAAATTAGTGTGTAAAGAGTGCAAGAAAACAATACAAAAAATAAAAGAAGAGAGTGGACAAGTGATAAAAGAATTTCAAAGTGATTATGTGTAAGACAAAAGAGAGAGCAAAAGTCTCTGAAAGTCAGTGAATGAATTAAAGAAGAATACCTAAAATACACAGAGAGAGAGAGTTAAAAGTTCAATACATAAAGACAGTGAGACAAAATGGCTACATTATTATTATTATTGCTATTATTATAATGACGGCTTTTATTGTTATTATTTTAACATTTTACCAAATCATTTTAAAATTCCCCCCCAAACAACTAAAAAAGCCAAAAAGACATTATGCGATTTTGTCGTTATGAAAACTGCGTCAACTTGAGGTAAACAAGGATATAAATGAGGTTAGGGGAGGACATACGGCGGCAATAGTTGCTGGAATAAAGTAAAGTAAAGTGAAGTGGAGTGGAGTGCAGACAACAAGCAACATCTAATGGCTTGTAAACCCTTTTTTGCGACTGCGAGGAGTTGTCTTTGCCCTTTTACTAATTTCCACGCATTCTACATTTATAAAATTTAACTTTATGCTTGTATGTGTGTGTGTGTGTATTGTGGCTGACAAGGAAAATGATTAGATATAAAGCAATATGAGCACGTTTTCTAAACCACTTTCGCATATTTATTTTGTCATTATGTCGGCATTAATATGCTCCCAGCCCAACTTTGAGTGCGTTGCGGGTTGAAGTGCTTTCCTTTCCTTTCCTTTCCTTACCATATTCACTATCATCGTCGTATTCATATAATTTGAATGACTTTTTAAATAGTTCCTTAGCCTACGGGCCACACAAAAGCCTACACAGACTGACTGACTGACTGACTGACAAAAAGAGATGGCAGGAAAGGCAGATACATTTTAGATACAAAGTTCCTTTTGGTTGGGTTTCTCTTACGACAGAGCACGTAATAAGTCATTAGCGTATTTGCCATTATTTTGGCTTGTTTTGCTGCCAACAAGGACGACTTTTAACTTGCAGCTAATGTGGCTTATTATGGCTTATTTTTAACCCGCGTTTGTGTTTCTATGCTTTCAGTTTTTGCACTCAAGAATATTGTAGTTTTTTGTTTTTTGGTTTCCTTTTAATATTTTTCGTTTTTTGTTGGTCTGCCGTTGTCTGTGTGTGTTTTTGGCATTTTGTCTCTTCTTTATTTTAATTAAATTCTAATTAGACCTGGCGTTGTTTTTTACCTTAACTTACCTTACATAGTCTACCGACTACTGCTGCAGTTTGACATTTTACCCGGCCACGTAGCACACACAAAAATATTTCGAAAAATATTTCATTAACCTCTTTGCCATCAGGCATACTCGTTCGGTTTGGTTTTGCTTAGGAGACGACAGACCAAGTTTAGAATAAATGACGCTCTTTCTTTCTCTCTTGTCTACTTTATTTTTTTCCCAACCGAGCAGATGGAAAGAGAACGGGGTAACTCTTGATTGAGGGGGGGTTGGGGGTTAATGCCGTATTTGCCATGGCTGTCATGTGTGTGTGTGTGTGTGTGTGTGTGCGTATGCCTTTTAAAGTAAATAATGCAAAGCTGTTTTCCATCAAATTTTAATTAATTATTTAGGTAAAAGAATTTTCGTTGGGTTTTTTCCAAAACTCTGATAGACTGACTGAATGACTTGACTGCTTGCTTGCTTGCTTGGGGGGTTGGGGGGTGAGTGAGACAGCCATCCGCCCGTCAAGTCAAAGTCAGGACACACAGAACTCCACGGCGACACATAACCATATAATTAATTAGAAAATATTCCTCATTCTCCCCGCATTTTAACATACACAAGTATCGTTTTCATGATTGTAAGTTTTTTCTCTTTGTTTTTTATACATATACTTTTATATATATATATATATTTTGTGTGAATGTGTGTGATCCATCCATCCATCTTGATTTGGTTTGATTTAAATTTACTGTTACTTGTAGATGGCGCCAAGTGCCCAACACCGCATTGTACTGGCCAAGGACATGCCACAGGACTATATTCGCATCACAGAAGGTACACACACACACACACACATAGACACAATCAATAAGAGCCTTTGACTCAACTGTACCAAAAAAAAAAATTTTGTTTCTTCTCGTTTTTTATTCTTATTGGAACAGTTTATCGGGTTGTCCAAAACGCGATAAAGTCACCACAGAATGTAAGTTAGACAAAAAAAAAAAAAAAGCAACATTATCAACTTTTCAGCTTTCCAAAATTTCCAAGTAGTAAATGGCATGATTTTCATTTTATTGATTTGAGACAGTGTAAATTTGGGTGCGTTTCATGTATATATAAGAATGTGTGTGTGTGTGTGTGTGTGATCCTCTCCTTCTCTCTCTCTCTCTTTCTCTCTCTGTCTTTATAGAATGCTCCTATAAATTGCATGAATCTTTGGGTTCATATAGTATTCTATCTCTCTCTCTCTCTCTGTGTTCTTTTTTGTTTCTCTTTCTCTGGGGCGTCTACAACTCTCACTTGTATTAGTGTAATTCTTTCTCTTACATTTCCTCTGTGTGTGTCGAATGGAAGTTTGTGGGTTTTTGTGGTTAGCCTCTACTTCTCTCTTAGTTTTAGCTCTCCTCTGTCACTGATTCTGATTCTTTTGCTATCATCTGTCTATATCTCTGGAATGCTTGTTTAGTGGTTGTTTTGTCGTCTTAGCTGAACTGATCATACCATTACCGTAACTAATAACACTCCCTCCTCGTCCTCCTGCCAACCCAACCAATCAATCAATCAATCAATCAATCAATCAATGAACCAACCAATTCCAACTCCATGAAGTGTTGGCCTTGCACGAGCAAATCCTGAAATGCCCCACGCCAGGCTGCAATGGACGCGGCCATGTCCAAGCGCATCGCAGCGTGCACCGCAGTTTATCCGGCTGCCCCAAGGCGGTCAAACGTTCTGCTAATAGACGATTGAGCCGATTTCAAGAGGCTCTTGTTGAATCCGATAACGATAACGATAACAATACCGATATAGTAACGCTGCTCAGGCCACCAGTCACAGTCGCATCGGAAAAAGGTTGGTTAACCAGCCGGTTCGGTTCGGTTCGGTCGTCGTTTATATTTTTTTTTATATTTAGTAGGTTTTCCGAGCCACAAACTACTTAAGATACGCTTAAAAAAAAACCAAAAAAAAAAAGAACTATTCTTTCCTTTTCTCTATTTTATCTCTCTACTTTTCTCTCTCTCTTTCTCCATTTTTATCCCATAATTGTTTATTTCTAATCCAATAATAATACCAGCCTTGGACAGTAGCAGCAGCAGCAACAGCAACTCACTAAAATCAGCATCGTCGTCCTCATCATTGCCCTCATCGGTTGAGCATGAAAAGGAGCTGCATCCACTGGACAAATTGAAAATCACTTCAAACCAGTTTCTGAACAACAACAATACAAATTGTGTAAACAACAATAATAATAACGAGAGTTCTAGTAAACTGGGAGCAACTGGCACAATGCCCATTATCAAATCGGAATACAGTCCCGTGGCAAGCATAAAGTCCGAGTACAACAAGAGTCCCATGCACTCGTATTTAACGAACGAGGCAACGGGCCCCGGAAATGGAGTGGCAACGGTTGCAAACCAAAACTCAAGCAGTGCACGGGGCGGCAGTGCAAGCAGTGTGGTGGCCGGGACCACTGGCCCAGCCACTGTTGTCCAGCCGAGCTCAGGCGGCAGCCAGCAGAATGACAGCCTGCATGCACCGCATTTGAGCGGAGTGCGAAGTGCCGGCAACGAGCTGAATCGCTTTGTTGGGCTGCAGAGTCCTCAGCCTCAGCCCCAGCATCCCCACGCCCACACCCACCAGCAACAACAGCAGCAGCAACAACAGCAGCAACAGCAACCACACACCCTGCACCAACAGCGTGGCCCCTTTATTGAGGGCAACTCCACGCTAATGATTGCCGGCGGCAATTCTAGTACCGGCGACGTGCCGGACACGGCTGGCTACCATGCCACCGACCATCACCACCAGCAGCAGCAACAACAGCAGCAACAACAGCAGCAGCAGCAACAGCAGCAGGCGGATGAGCGCCAGCAGCAACATCAGCAATATGAGCAAATGCGCTACACCCACAGCCATAGTCATAGTCTTAGCCATGGGCATTCCATGGCTCCCACCGTTAGTGGCGGTGAGTTACTGGCCAGCAGCACAAATGGCACGACGAGTGAGTTGTCGCCAAATGCTCGAAATGTCGCCTATGATCCAAATCCGCCCGTTTCTTCGATCTCTTCATCGGTGACGTCAGCCTTTTCGGTGGACTCTGTGGCAGCTTCAAGTGCCACAGGCTTTGAGCGTTACGATCCCAACTGTTGTCCCAATGGCCAACGACAGACGGCCGCTACAAATATGTATCACTACTTGCCCCAAAGCGCCGATGACTTGCAGGTTCAGCAGCAAAAATATTTGCAGGAGCAGCAATTGATGCTCGCCAAGGCCGAGCACGAAGAATTGGCCAATGGAGGTGGGCCCATTTACCCGCGGCCCATGTACCATTATGATCCCACAATGGGTCCACTACCGCCGGGCTTTTCGGCCATCAATTTATCGGTGAAAATGGCGGCGGCTCAAGCTGCAGCAGCTGCAGCTGCCTACCAAAACCAGCAGCAACAGCAGCAGCAGCAACAACAGCAGCAGCAGCAACAACAGCAGCAGCAACAACACCAGCAACAGCAACAACAGCAGCAGCAGCAGCATAGCAAACAGAGTAGTTCTCCGGCGCCTGTAGCAGTCGGTGGTGGAGGTGGCGGTGGGACAGGAGGAGCTGCACCCGCCGTTGATCTATCGGGCTCCACGTCGGTGACCTCGTCCAGTCCACACGGTTTCAATTCGCCAGCCTCGCATAACCAATACAACCAGCGCATGGGGAATGGAAGTCCCCAGCCTGGTGCAAGTCCTAATATTGCCAGCCCCCAAGTGCCCAGCCCGCAGGGTCAGACTCTGGATCTGAGCGTAACGAGACTGCCACACAGGTGAGACACAATTATATTTACATATTTTTCAAACATTTTGGAATGATGAGTTTAGAAAAAATTGATTAATTTACCATTCCAAAAAAAAGCGAATGATTAAGCTGTAAATTTAATTTATACAGAAAATAAAAAAAAAACTGTTTTTGGGACGTGATGAAAAAACCAAAATAAATACGTCTTTTATATTAACTAGTAATAAGAAACTACAATAATTAAAGATGTATATTCATTCAACTAATTTCATATTTCTTTCCGTCTTTTTTTTTAGCATCATTACTAGTCCCCAATACGGTGCAGATGGTCTAGTAGTAGGGCATGCCCAGGGATTTGGCACCGGTGCTCCTGGCACAATAGGACCCAACGGTCCGCCCCGCTCGCCGCAAATGGAGCCGGTTGACTTTAGCGGTCCGCCCCGTCCCCTGGGCTTTGGTCTGGTGGGTCATATAAGCGGTCACCGACCGTACAGCCGTGAATCGACCCCGGATAGCGGTGGCTCCCACTACATTGACACGTATCGCGATCCAAGTGGTAGGTAGTATCTAGAACAATATATACAAGCTCAAGTTGATGTCATTTGGTGCAGGTTACTCGCCACATCCTGGCTATGGGATGGTTGTGCAGTCCGATTATCCGCCAGCTGGCTACCATGGCTATGGTCCTGCCGCCTACCAGTGCAGCAATCCATACGCCACCGCCGTGGGACCTGGTGGCTATCCAACGCCAGTGTCCGGTGGCTACTCGCCCAGCCCTGCCACATGCTACTCCATGCCACCGCCGCAGCACATACCGCAGCATGACAAGACAAAAGACGGGTAAGTCAGGACAGAAAGGGGCGGGCTAATAAAATATGCAATAATGACACTTGACACGGCAAATTGACCGTTATCATTGGAGTCTGAGGAAAGTTTATGGTTGTACCTATAAACTTTAATATTTATGGGCATGTGTGTGGGTCGCAAATCGCTCGTAAAAGCAAATAGAATGTCTGTCTGTCCGGCAATTTAATGAAACTAAAGGCCAAAGGGAAAACTTTAATGATGATGATCCTTTTACAGGTTGACGGGTTGCTCGCGTTCAGATCGAAACCATTTGCAATCGCACTCGCAAGAGTTAAAGTGCCCCACGCCAGGCTGTGATGGATCTGGTCATGTGACTGGAAACTATTCCTCGCATCGCAGCCTTTCGGGTTGCCCGCGGGCCAACAAGCCCAAAAGTAAGCCGCGAGATGGCCAGGACTCGGAGCCACTGAGATGCCCCATACCCGGATGCGATGGCTCCGGCCATTCTACAGGCAAATTCTTATCACACCGAAGGTAATAAATATTGTAATATAATGGGATGATTTAGCTTAACTTATTTATATATGTGTTTAGTGCTTCGGGTTGCCCCATTGCCAATCGAAACAAGATGCGAGTCTTGGAAGCTGGTGGCACCGTGGAGCAACACAAGGCAGCAGTGGCAGCCGCAACAGCTATGAAATTCGATGGTGAGTACGAATCTGTCTGTAGTTCCAATTGGTAGTTCTTACCTATAACAACTCTGTGTATTTTTTAGCGTGCACCACAGTTGGCAGCCAGGGCATCAAGAAGCCCAAGTTTGATGAGGTTACCATGGTTTATCCCAAGGGTTATACAGGTGAGTAAATCTACCTATAGCTGCATATAAGTAGAGTGTCGCTATCTTGCTCTCTCCTTTGTCTCTCTCTCTCCGTGTTTTCTGTTATGAGCTGGGCTTGTTGTTGGTATTGTTGCTCTTTTAATAACATTTTTGTAACATTTTTGGTTGGAATTTTGTGTGCGTGTGCTAACGTCTAAAATATATCTATATATACCTCTATATACATATATATATATAAACAAGAAAAATTATCCTACTTACCTAAAAAAAAGAAAAACTTTATTTTTGGTTCTGGTTTCAAATTAAAATACTAAAAAAACAATCAAAAAAACATTGAAAGATTCAGATAAAAAAAAGAGAAAAATTAGAAAAAAAAAAATAATCACGGGCAGCAACTGTACATAACATCAATCAACTCTGTGTATATCTATCTTTTTCACTCCACCTTACTTCTCCTTCTCTCTTTGATCAATCTCTATCTCTCTCTCTTTATCTATCTCTATATACAATACTTACTTACCTATAGAAATATCTATTATATCTTTCTCTCTCATTGTGTGCATATGCGAGTGTTCTGAGGTGTTCCCCGTGCACGCCCCACCCACACACACTCACACATGCACATATACTGAATCAATATAAAAAAAAAAAAATGATGAAAACATTTTACCAAATTAAAAAAGACAAAACAAGAACAACAACAACAAAATTTTAACTCTCCTAGTTTAAATTCTAATTTAATTCTGTTTTCCTTCTTTTTGTTTCGTTTCATGTCGTTTTTGTTGGCGTTTTTTTAGATTACGCGACGTTTTGTATCGGTGCCGAATATCTACTGTAAATAGACAAAAATACAAACAAAGAACAAAAAAAAAAAAAAACAAAAGAAATTTACTTACTAAAAAGATAAAAACCAAAACAAAAAAAAAAACAAAACAAAGAAAACCAAACCAATGAAATGCAACCAAAAATAAAACGAAAAATAATAGGAAAAATTGATATATACAAATATCACTCACACATGCAAAGATCTTAGCCAAATGTAAGGCAATTCCAATTGTACAGTCAATCAAGGTAAGCGTCGTTCTGCTAACTCTCACTCTCTCTTTCTCTCTCACACACACAGACACACACACACACACATACACATTTATTCACTCATTCATTATCCTTCCAATACAAGCACAACACATATATACCTTTACATCAGGATGTAAATGACGCAAAGTGCAGTTTTATATAAACAATTTTGCCTCTTTAACACTCATTATCCTTCCAACTCAAGCACAATACATTCATCATGATGTACATGCAAAAGTGCAGTTCCGAACTTTGATTTTCTTTTTTATACTTTTCCCTTATTTATTATTTACTTGTTGATTTCTATCATACATCATGATGTTAATCTATAAAGAAAGAAATGACGCAAAGTCCAGTTGTGATCACATAATTTTTTATACATTTTTTTATTTATCTATTTCCGTCCATAATTAATCAGTCGAATCACACAAACAATTAATGTCAGCTACACTTTGCCTCATTCATCCATGTAGCCTATGTACTCTGTAAATGCGGCTAAAAAATGGCTGCTGAGAATTGCCGATTGATTAACTAGCACACGCGCACATAGAAAACCATCTTAATCAATTAACAATACAAAAAAAAGAAAAGAAATTCAAATAATATTTGTGGTACTGGGCATAGACGAGAACATGTTGCATAGAGCTCATTTGGCAAGGTCAACAACCGAATTCATCACTTGGTTCATTCTCTTTCTGCACTAGGAGGCGTTGGCGGAGTTTCCGGAGTGGGAGTCAGCGGAGTCGGCGTCGGAAGCAGTGGCCTGGACATTGTGATGAGTACAGCGCCCAATGTGAGCAGTGTTGTGGACAAATCTGGCGGTAATAGTAGTTCCGGGAACAACAATGAAAACCCTGGCGATGATCTGAATACCCTGGAGGCGGAAATTTCCGAGCTGCAGCGCGAGAATGCTCGGGTCGAGTCGCAAATGATGCGTTTGAAGTCTGACATAAACGCCATGGAATCGCAGCTGAGCACCAGCGATCGGGTACGTAGACTCAGGTTCGTTGAGGCAACAAATTTATGAGTATATGAGTATTAGAGAAAGTTAATTAATTAACCTAGTCTAAGAATTCTGGTGGTTCCCTGGGAAAAAGAAATTACAACTCATTTTAAAGGCAGCCTAGTAGTGAAAGTAATCCGGAAATTGCCCGTCAGACAATTTGTCTTTCCCCCTCCTTTTTGTGTCTGGAAGCCAACTTTTAACACAAATCAGCGGCAAGTTTTGAATTTTTGTTTTTTATACTTTTTTTTTTTTTTTCAACTTTCTCAAGTACGTTCAAAACTTCAGCTTCAACTTCAACTTAAACTTAAACTTCAACTCGAACCGAACTGAACGCGAAACGAGACTTTGACTGCAGTTTGGCTACGGGGGCAGGGCGGGGCAGGGCAGTGCGATGATGCCAGATGTAGGGTCGAGTCGAGTCAGTCTGTCTGGTATTGTCGGCTAGAATGTTTATACATCCATATGTAGATGGGAAGGTGGCCACCTGTTTCAGTTTCTGTTCCAACTTGCAGCGGTTCTAAGTTCGCGTTAGCAGTTTTCAAGGACGTCTCTAAACTCTCCGAAAAGAAATAATAATAATAAAAAAAAAATAATAATAATAATAATAAAAAGCAGAGGGAGCGAGCGGGCGAATGAGTGAAAGAAAAGTGGCAGGCAGAAGAATCAGAAACTCGGAAACAAACTCGGCACAAAAAGACTTTTGGTAAAGTTTTTACGGGACCAATGTCGGAGTCAAAGCTTAGTCCATAGCCACAGCTATGTCAACTTTTGTTGGAAAAATATTGTATATTGTGTGTGTGTGTGTGTGTGTGTATGACAAGAAAGTTGGGCGCCGACGTCGCCCCCATTCTCGACATTGTTAAGAACTTTTATTATATTTAAATTATCGCGCTCGGCGCCCAGTTTTAGTTGAGTTCAGCTCAGCTCAGTTCAGTTCAAAAAAGAAAGTTATGGACATTTAAACCCAGCCAACTTCCGTTTTCACTTTGAAAATTATTTTCAATTACGAATACAGTTTTTCTCAATTCTATTTTGAATATGAATATATATATAAAAGAATATGTATTATAGGCGACATGAGTAAATGTTGGCAAATCAATTTGCTGCTGCATGGGTCGAAATCATTTGAAATTTTGTGAAATCCAAAATGGCGGACAGACCTTTGCACGCAAGAACCAATCACTGACGTTGCATGTGGCAGTGCACTCCAAGCGGCCTGCATCAAGCAACGAATCAGCAAACAGCAGCCACCCCTAAAGCAACAACGATAAATGACGGTGACGGAGACGCCTGCTAGCAACACTGATGTGTTTTTCTCTATTCCTCCATACGCATGGAGAATGTCCCTAAAAACGTTCTTATGTACATACATACATACGTACATACATATGTATGTATGTATGTGTGAATGGTCATGCGCAGGCAGTCAGAGTCACGTCTGTGGACAACTGCACTGCCGCCTCCCCTCGTCCCCTACCGCTAGTTGGATGGGTGTACTTATTTGTCGTCGTCATCGTCGTCATCGTAGTCGTCCGAGGTCCGCTCGTTTGCCAATACGAAGAGCTCCTAAAAAAAAATCCAGGCGGATCTGAAACATTTCCCCAATTCATTTCAGACTGTGCTACGACCGAGAAGTTGGCGTCAGCAGCGTCGCAGTCACTGCCAGCGTCGTCGCAGAGTTGTCGCAGCGTAACCTTTTTTGGCCTCAATTTTATTTGATGTGCTGTGCTGTGCTTCGTTTCGTCTGTTTGGCTGGCTTGCTCCTAAGGGGGATGGCGTTTTGTTCTTGTTGGCGCTTTGGGGGTGTTGTTATATGGGAGAACAGAACACGAAAAAAAAAATCGGAAAAAAAAAATACGTTGTAAGGTTTTATGTGGGGCAGAAGAAGAAGACGAATTTTGCTGGCACGCAGTTGGCTGACAGGTTGTCTGTGTGTTCGTCTGCCTTCGTCTTTCACTCGTTCATACCGCCTAAGTGGCAACCCCCAACCCACTCACATAACCTCACATACCATATATCGTGTGTAGTGTTGTGGGAGGAATTGGGGAACTTTGGGGGATGGGTCTGTTTGTCTTCATTTTGTTTCTTTGTTTCCTCCTTTTTCTTTTTTTTGTTTCGTCTTATGGGAATGCCAAGAGCTAAAAGCAAATTCATTTCAATGAGTCCAGCCCCCATTATTGGTGGGAAGAGGAGGAGGAGGAGGAGGGACTGATTGGTTCATTGAGTAGATCCCCTTTAATCTTTAATGGTCAATTAACTTGTAGGAAAATTCAATTCAAAATTAATAAACTTAAATTTCGATCTCCCAGGCCACCGCCAGAATTGAATCCTAAATAGTTTAACTCTAAATCTATCACTATCTCACAAGTTTTGCCAATTCACGACGCACTTGGTGCCATTCTGTTCCGATTCATACCACTAACCAGGCCTAATATTTTCTCGCATCACAGGAGGCTTCTCCATTGAGTGTGCATCAGCAGCGTGGATTGCCCGTGGTGACAGGATCGGTTGGAGTTGCTGGAGCCGCTGCAGTAGCTGCAGCCGCGGCGGCAGCAGCAGCAGCGGCCGCTGTGGGTTCGCCTAGCGGCCAGTCTCCCTTCGCAGCCGTCTCCTCTACGACGGTGATTAGTGGCAGTGGCGGTGATCTTGGCAGCCATGCCATAACCACCCTCACCCCCAGCAGCACTCTCGGTGGGCGTCCAAGCAGTGTGACCAACTCCTCGGGGTACAATCCGAATGCGGGTGGCATGATGACCCCCCAAGCCGAGGTAGCCGGTGGCCCACCCAGCTCCAATCTCAACAACTACTACGAGAGTTTACGCAACAATGTCATTACCCTATTGGAGCATGTGCGTTTGCCCCCTCCACCACCGCCGTCCGCCAGTGCAGTGGCCGTGCCAGCCAATACGGCCGTAGATTGCCAGTTGTCGGTGGCGCCCTGTGTACCACCGGGCAATGAGCATTCAGTGGCATCAGCCTATTCCACTTTGCTGCCACCGCCGCCGGCACCGACCACGTCGGCCACCTCGGCCTCGGCTGGTTCTCCCATGTACCATGTCCACCAGGGGCAGCCGAATGCCGTCTCGGCTGTGCCACCGCCACCACCTCCTCATCACGCCTATACAGTTCACCATCCTGGTGGCTATCCGCATCCACACAGCCACACACATCATGCCCATCCCCATTCCCATGAGCATTTCGACTCGTATATCTCCAAGCTGCAATCGCTGTGCGTTCCGCCCGATGTCTATGCCCTACCCGATGACGGAGTGCGGCCGGTTTATAACTCGGTGAAGCCGACCATGCACCAGGACTACACCAAGCTAATGCCCACGCCGATCTAAACGAAATGAAACGAAACGAAACGAAACTCACTTATCTCCCGATGTATTATGGTATGTATATATACTTATATTTATGTTACTGGAGCATTACCCAGAGAATTCTGCTCGAAGGATTTCTTCTCTTGGCTTAAAACTATAGATATAGATTGACTTAAACCTAGATTAATACACACATCCTTACAATACAATACGATATAGGATACCTAAGAAAATAGGAGATATTAGAATACAGATTATAGGGTATGGGTACTGAAAGTCCTTTCTCCTTTTTTTTTTTTTTGTTGAGTATTTTTTTTTTTTTTTTTGTGCTTAGCGGTTTGCTTATCATGTTAAAAATTAATAAATATTGTAAAAAAAAAAATACATTTATTACGTAAACAAACATATACAACCTATATTTGCCTAGTAATACCTAATATTTTTTTATTTTTTATATATACATTAAAAACTGCCTAAGAATGGTAGAAGAAGAAGAAGAAGAATAAGTAAGCGTGTGGTTATTCGATGGGTTCGTAGGTGTTGTAAAAGTCAGGTCAATTTTTAAATTAAACTTCAAAAAGTATGTAGATTTCCAGAAAATATTACGAAAAGTCGAATCATCAATAAAATGATAAACATGTCTTTTTTTTTTTTTGTTATTATAAATACTATAAAGAAAATAGTCAGAGTGCTTATTTATATCTTGAAAGAAATAAAAGAAAAAATTAAAATCAAATTCGAAAATAAGATGAATGATGAAAATGATGTACGTTTTCAAGCGAATTAATCAAAGTAAACAAGAATATAAATTATATATTATAACCAAATAATTTAACAATACTTAGTGATAAGTTTTAATGGTAACAAGAAAAACACGAATTGAAAAATTAAAAAAAAACAACCATTTAAATAATCAAAAAAAAAAAAAATAATAAATAAAAAAAATACCTAAATCATTCAGTGCAATACATTTAATGAAATGAAACTAAAAACTTGATAATTAAGTAAAAGTAGTTGATTTTTTTTTTTGGTACTGTAATACATATAAATAAATGTTTCTAAACTAAAATTGAAATGAAAAACAAAAAACAAAGTAAATATAAAATAATACGGGAGAAAATAAGAATACCGAAAAGAAATTTAGACGAATTTTAAAATTAAAATAAATAGCAGGCTTAAAAATCATTGTATGAAATAAAACTAAACTTAAATAAACAAAAAAAAAATAAAAAACAAAAAAAAAAAATAAAATAAAAAGTAAAAGCATTAAATATATTAATAATTATTATACATAAACAAAAAATATGTATTAAATATGTATAACAAAAAAACAAAACAAAAATTATGTAATTTAAAAAATATTTTATGTGATCATTGTGTTTTTTTTTTAATATTACAAGAAATAAATAATTCGAACACAAATAAAGGATAAAAAAAGCGCTCATTAGATTTTCATTTTGGGATTTTTATTTATTTATTTATTTTCTTGTTTGTCTTTATTTGTCTCTTTTTGGGATTACACTCATGATCGCTCTCTTAATCAGAGCTTAATCAGATCTCTTAATTAAGCTCAACGCCGCTTAGCGAGCGCGCTCTCATGTTTTTGGTTTTGAGCTTTCGTTCTCTCAACTAGAGGTATAAGGTAAGTGAAAGTGAGGTAAATGAGCGCCGCTCAGTAAGAATTCGTGCGTTGAAAAAGACGGAACGCGGGCGTATAAACACAATTAATTCAAAAAAGCTTTCAGAGCTTGTATTTGTTAGTTAACGGTTATTGGTGTTTGTGACTATCAAAGTAAGTACAACTATACTTACTTCCATCCTCATTTTGTTTTTTTTTTTTTTTGTGTGTATCTTAAATTTGAATTACCTCAATGATGACAACTCATCGGTGCGGTGGTCAAAACGTTAAAATAGTTGGTACATGCTTGGTGGTGGGGGGCTGAGGAATAAAAACAAAGGGTTGCTCAAATTGACCACCCCAGTCCAAGTGGGAAAAGTTGTTCCATTGTTCCGTTGTCGCTGTTGCCGTTTGATTTATGTGGCTTCATTAGACATTCCAAGCATAGCCAAGCAATGGTAACGGTAACGGCAACGTCCTCTGTCGTCTGCTGCTGCTGCTGGGCAGAATCTAAGTGAGTGCCAAAAAGAGAAAAAGACAAAAAAAAAAAAATAAATCAGAACTTTGCCTTGCAATTAGAGAGCAACAAAATCAAAGGCGCAGTTCTAATGAAATAAATGTAGAATGTCTGTGTGTGTGTGTGTGTGCGTATAGTTTTGAGCTATTGACCAGCATGGAAAATTGTTGGTTGCCACCGACACGTTAAGCGGCTAAAAGTGGCTGTCCAATGTATGTGTGTGTGTGTGTGTGTGTGCATGGTGGTTTTGTTTTTAAATAAAAGGGTCAAAGCATGCGCCACTGATGTTTGTTCTCGTATGAGCCGCAAATATTTGCATAGTTACCTTTAATGTGGTTCGACAAGCGCTTCTCTTTCCGTCTCCTCTCCTCTCTCATTCTCTGTTTTTCTGCAAATGAATAAAAGTTTTCTTTACGTACACACACACACACACACACATCTATGAAGACTTGTTAGTCAATGTATGATGGCAAGTAATTTAAAATGAAAAATTCTATTCTTTTGACACACATACACCCGCATCCACATCCACACACACACACAAACAAACACTCATCTCAACAAACATTGATTTCATTTGCATAAATAAGGAAAAACTCGAAAAGAATGGAAAGAGTAAAACGGAGAGAGAGAGCGAAAAAAATAACGGAATGAAACTATTGCCTGGCTTTAAAATAAAATACCGGCACTCACACACACACACACACGCACACGCACACGCACAAACGCACACAGACAGTTAGATAGACAATCAATGTGGAACCATGTGGGAATCTGCCTCTGCCCCCTTCTCCTTCGCCGTCTTTCTCCGTCTTCTTCTGTGCACAGTCAAAAAAACGCATAAATTAAAAATGTGCACACACACACACACAAACAAACGCATATGCCAAATGAAAATGTTTGTGTGTGTGGTGGCAACCCTTTTGGGGCGTTTCGGCATTGTCGCCTTTGCCAGGCAATTCTTTTTATTGTTGTTGTTGTTGTTGTCCTGTCGCTTGCCACCAAGGAAGTAATAAAGTATCTGAAAGCAACTTATTAACCATGCTGACAACAGAGACATTTGCGATGTGTGTGTGTGTGTGTGTCTCACTCAGCCCCCAGCCATTTGCATATCCATCCCACCCAGTCCAAACAATCCACCGGTCCCCATAAAATGGTAACAAAAAGTTCCTTGAGTCCTCGTCGTCCTCGTCGTCTTTCATGTTTGCTAATTGCCAGTCGATTTTTCATTTCTCCTGAAAGTTGTCGCCGTAGTCTTGTTATTTTTTATTGCATCCATCCCCGAGGCTTGTATTTTTTAATTTTTTTTTTTGATTTCAATGCGCTTTCAAATGTTTCCTTACATATGCCTCAAGAATTTAAATAAATCAAAAATTAAGCATTGAATCAAATGGTAAATGGCAGGAGGTTTTGCTTTAAGCACATTTCTGATAAAAATTAACAAAAAAACAAATTACCATAATTATTTTTAAATTTCAAAATTTTAAAAGTGTTAAACATTTTTATAGCAATTTTCAAATAAATTTCTTTAAATTTCTTTCTTCTGATAAAAAAATCGGAAATATTCCAGGGACCCTAACTAATATGAGTTTTTGATCAAAATAATTATTATTTTTGATTTGTATGAACAAAAATCGTTAAAAACTATTAAAGTTCAAAAATAACTATTATTTTTGATTTTTACCCTAATTATTACAAATCCTTTTGTAACCTGTTTAAGAATTTTTTTTTGAAGATTCTTGAATTTTTACAGTCCCTTAAAAATTAAAAAAAAAATTATTCATTACAATTTTTTTTTTGTCATCATAATTATGATTTTCGGTCCCTGAAATATTCATATCGTAAGGCTTGGAATATTTTTGGTGTCATTTTTCAAATGTATTTAAATTTATTAATTTTTTTTGTTGAGTTGTTTTCTTGTCTAAGGCTTGGAATATTTTTGGTGCCATTTTTCAAATGTATTTAATTTTATTAATTTTTTTTTTGTTGACTTAATTTTTTGTCAAGGCAAATGTTTAATTTAATTATAAATATTACATTTTCGTGACTTGTGTGTGTGTGTGTGTTTGTGTGTCAATGCTACAAATACAAATGGTAAAAATTATAGGTCCAACATGCTTAAATACCCAAGGGACTCGATCCACACACACAGACACACAAATACCCATTGATTGTCCCTGGAATGAAAAATAGCGCTCATTAATGTTGCTCATTAGCAGCCACAAAGATGTTCGTCCACATCCACTCAACTTGGTTGTTCTGTTCTATTCCCGTTCCCCTTACTTGCTACTAGGCCATTCAACGAGTGTCAACTGCCAAATGATTCGCCATTATTTACTAATAAAACTCATCGAATTTTGCCACACGCTCGTCGCACTAATCGAATATCCTTCCGAATGGGATGGGCTGTCCCAGCCAGAGACATGAAGAGATGGCAAAGTCCAAGTCCTCTTAATTCGAAGCGACTGCACGTTTATGTCCAGCAAATGACCTCAATCAACGTGCCCACCTACAAGTATCCATAGATGGCATAACTCTGGTGATGGCGATCCAAAAGGGATATGATGGGGATGATTCAGTGTCCTCCTGCTCCTTTTTCAACTATTGACGTCGATGGGCAGTGATGTGTGGTCCCAAGTGATGTTCGTTTTTCGGGGGATTCGGGGGACTCGGGGGGGGGTTATGTAAACTGCCATTCAAAAACTCTTTCAGATTTCTGTTCCTTTTTCTTTTTTCCATGCTTTTTTTTTTGGCCCTGCTGCTTGTTTTCTTTCTTTTGCATTTAATTTCGTTTATTCATTCGAATGACCACAAAATGACATTTGCATTTAGGCAGCGGTCACTTTCATTTCCCCTTCCCCTCACCCACACCCGCTGTCATCTATGGGATTGACTTGGCTTGGCTCATGTGCGTGTGCTCCCCAGGGAATAGAAATACACAAGGGAACAGGAGCAGAGTCCTTGGGTCAGTTGAATAATCTTATGATGAATGCCTTTGGTTTTTTCCATAGTTGGAGCATTTGCCAAATTTGTTTTGACAATTGCAAAGTTGGCTTTCTACAAGGCGGGCCAAGTGGAAAATTTATAGCACTAGAAAGAAAATTTGCAGGAAAACTACTAAAATACAATAATGCTAGAAATTCTTTTTGTGTGTTTTTAATTAATTCTGTGCTGACTTGGCAAAAAGCACAATTAAAGTCCTTGACCATTATTATATTTTTGTTTATTTTTATTTCATATATTTGGATGGAACGATTCGGCAACTGGAGCTGTCGTCGCTGTGACCGAAAAGCAATTAGTAAAGTTTTTAGCCATGGAACCCATCATTAATCTGCCGCACACCTATCAAGTCCAAGTCCCACCGCCTTGGCCATTCCCATTCCCAATTATTCATGGATAATCTAACACAAAATGGGACGTTAATTACCGGGCCATGTCATTGCCACCCAGGCGGACTGGTTCTTTGGTCCTTGAGACTGTGGCATGAATTGCACAAGCCTTCTTCTTCGAGTCTCTCTCATTCTCTCAATTCTCAGTTGGTTGAGCACTGCATTATTTACCGAGGATGGTGTGGAAAGTTTGTGAATGGATCAATTCCCAGGTATTTATTAATAATTTTTTATTAACCCATTGGAAAGTTTTGAAACTACCCGTTTATAGATTTATTGTTAAATGATTAATTAAAAAGCTTAGGAGGCCAAAGTGCAGCTGAATGTTTCTGACAACTCATTAAACCCTAAAAACTATTAAAGTGTCTTGTCTGCTGGTGTGTGAAGTAGGATTTTGTGCGAGTCTTTAAACCGTATGAGTCCTTTGAAGCTTTCGATTACAAAAGTACGAGCTTTTTCAAGCTGCAAGCTCAAAGTTTTTATGCTCAATTTATTAAGGGTTGCAACCCCAGAAAGCTCAAAATCGTTGAAATGAAACACAGTTCAAAATCGTTCAAATTTGAAACAATTTAAGACTACATTGCAAACTTTAGATAAACCTTGCCCTGTCCCTTATTAAAATATACAGAAAAATTAGGTATCCACTAATTATAAAACTTTTTGGTTGCTGAAAATGTTTGGAAAGCTTTTTAGGTTTAGTTTTTGACTCAACAACCCTTGGGAAAAAGCTTAGAGCAGACAAAGTTTATCGTACGGGGTTGAAAAAGAAAGGCAGCTTTGGATAGAAAGATATTTCTGAATTTTGGAACATTAGAAACATTATTAGAATGGAGAATGGATCTCTACTGATTTCTACTCTATTCTGTCCCGTCTCGGCGTCCTTCCTGTCGCCGGTTTAGTTTCTATTATTGTTGGCTTATCAAGTTGTGGAACTGCTTGAAATTAATGAAAACATCAAGTGAAAAAATCGAAAAAAAATTGGCCAATTGGCCATTTTATACAATTTTGGCTATTGCCGTAAAATGAACACAGTTTTGATTTGAAGTTGAGGGAACAAGAACTTTTCATCGATGATGATATCGAATGAGAGTTGATTGCATTGTATTTTGAATATTTTGTAGCATTTTGGATGAAATTTTTAACGATTTGAAACTGAGATTCAAAGGTCTTTGGCATTGAATTTTATTGTGGGATAATACCTATTTAAATATATGGCCATAAATATACTTGTGTATTTGCTAGGCTTTACTTTTTTTTTAGCTTTGTTTTTTTTAGCTATTTTTATATATTTTTGTTTGTTTCCAAAGCCTAATTAAATTTTACTCTCTTTGCAAAATCGGAAAAATGTGAAAAACGTTTTCAGTAGCGTCGTCCTTTTTTTTGTTTTTGTTTTTGTTGCGGTTCCATGGATCCAGAAACTATTGTTGCCATTGTTGTTGTTGCTGCTGCACAGGCTGCATATGAAATAACAAAGACACAAACACACACTCATTTCATGCACAGAAAAGAGTCAAATTTGTGTGTGTGTGTGTGTGGACATTTAAGTTTATTAAAAAACTTTTATCTGTGCTGTGAGCCATGGAGAAGTAGAAGAAGAAGAAGAAGTAGAAGGATAGGAAGAAGGTAGCAGGACCAAATTTAAGCCACCACTGACCAGAATCAGAATCAGAATGCAGAGCCTGAGCCTCCTCACTGAGTGAAATGCAACCAAACAGAAAGAGGGCAAAAAAAAAACATTCATGGCCATAAACCGAAATTGGGCTGCTGCTGCTGCTGCTGAGAGAAGGAAAATTGGCACAAATGGAAGCGGAATGGAATGGAATGTACAAGTTGCAAGTTTACTCAGCAGCAGGAGGTGAAATTATAATAAACTGCTCGACAAAGAACAAAGTACACGAAATTAATAGAGCTGCGATGATGATGATGATGAACAAGGAGCAGCAGCATCAGGAGAAGCATCTCTCTGGAATATTCAAAGTGCCATTGACATCGGCAATGAGGCGGGCAAAATATGATGACAAACCTCCACGCTCGTTCATCCGGCATAGGCGGAAACGGATGCGGAAGCACTGCATTTCCGGCTGTGAGTATGTGAAAGTTCAAGTGCGTAAATCTTTCTCTCTCTCTTTCTCTCTGTGCATCGGAATGTTTGTTGTTGGCTGCTGTCAATCTGTAGTCATTTTCAGCATTTCTCTGCTTAATCTTTTACTGCATCTGCTGCTTCTTCTTCTTTTTGTTGGTGGTCGGTCGATGTCATTTATCCTTGATGTCGCTCAACCTAGTTTAATAAGCCACAAGGAGCACCGGAAATAGCCATCAAGTATCGAACTTTAAAAGAGGTTGGCCTGCCTGCCTGCAAATATTGTGACAGTTTCTTCTCTCTCTCTCTTTCTCTTTGGACAGGATATATGGTATGTGTGTGTGTGTTTGACCCTTTGACATAAAGTTTTGTTTACCTTCAGAAGCGTATTAATATTAAAGCAGACCACAAGCAGGTGGAATTGGGTGTTGACACCTCCATGGCAAGTTTGTTTGGAACAAACATAATATAACCAGGCAAGTGACATTTTAACAACACTGTGCATAGTCGAAAATGTCGTCCCCTTCTGTCATTACAAATAAACGGGAACATGTTACATCTTACATATAGGAAAGTTAAGGTGGATAGAAAACTTGCTTAGTTCAAGTCCAAAGTCAAGAAGCTATTAAACTGCCAAAAACAATTGACAAATTGATTTTCTTTGGTGGGCTCAGCAGCAGAGTCTTTCAAAGTTTAATTTAAATTCAAGAGAAAAAATGCCTAATTCTTTATCACCTTGGAAAAAAAGTCTTTCGCTTTGCTCTGTCCATAAATAATGAAGAATAAATATTGGTAATTCTTAGTCTTTATCCTTTTTTTTGTCTTGGCTTATTTTCTACTCTTGGCGGCTTATAAAATAATTAAACAAGTCAGGGTTTTTACAAAATGTTTTCTTGTTTTTTAGGCTTGTCTTGGTGCCTGGAAGGAACAACCGAGCAATTACTTACAACTCGCACAATTGGGATTGGAATTGGGAATCAACAGCAGCAGCAGCGTCAAGGTCGCGCGTGCAACTGGACCAAATGAAAGACAGCGGCCATGAGTTGCTGCTGCTTGGTTGACTTGTCATGTGGACGGAAGACTGAGCCACAGAGCTCATTAAAAAGGCTCGGGGCGGTGATGGCACAATGAAATGAATATCGGCCAAAATGGACAGCGTCCAACCAACAAGCAAGGAGTAAAATGTGAACTGGTTGCCCACGCGCGATTAATTACGCCGCCAAGTGCCGCAGCATGATTAATTTCACTTTCGTTGACATTTTGCAACCCGAAAGGAAAGGACAGCAGCAGCAAAGTCTTCTTGGCTTTTGGGGAATAAAAAATAAGGTAAGTGAAAAAAAACAAAAATACAATACAAAAAAATTGAGAGCTTCAAGTCGAGCACTTCTCGGTGGCATTTCAAATTGATTTCCATGGCAAATTTCCATGCCAAAGCCATGTCAACGGGCGAACCCCGCCCCGCCCCACCTCGCCCCACCCAATTCACTCATTACGTCCGTCAGTCAGTCAGTCAGGGAACTTTTTCCAATTTAAATGCGAAATGCCAAACACCCGCACATTCATCCATTCATCCCCACAGCAGCAGTGTGTGTATTTATGTATGTATGTAGACTCATTCACCCGCCAACCGCCCACATATGCGCACAGCGCTGCTCTGCACAAAGCCAAATTCAATTAATAAACAACATTAAGTATACGTCACGTGGGTCTATCTTCCCGGTAAATGTTTTACGCGCTGGTAAAAGCGGTTACATCGCTGACTGCTGTGGCTGCACTTGAAGTTCAAGTCTCACACTCTCTTTTGTCCTGTGTGGTTTTTTGTTCTTTATTTTTTCGCATTTCTTCATGTAATATTCCCCTTCTCTTTCTTTTTTGTTATTTGTCTCTGTTTTAGATCTTTTTTTTGATGAATGATGATAAAAACAAAGCATCAAATTTAATTTTAATGAATCAATTCTAATTGTAGCTTATCCTTTTGCTGTCTTCTTTGAACTTGGGTGGCAAACTGCAATGCAAATGCAACTGCTGCCTGCTGTGCGTTTTGTTCTTCTTCTTCTTCTTCAGCATTTTATTGTTGCATTGCGGCATAGAGCAACATATACAAATACATACATAAATACATGCCACTTCTACTTTCCTCATTTTCTTCTTCTTCTTCTTCGTATTCTACTTTGTTTTTGCCTGTGTATATGCGCTTAACGTATGTTGAGCACATTAAAATAAAGACTTTATTTTTGTTCTTGTTATGTATACTCTCCCTCTCTCTGTGTGTGTGTGTGTGATTGTATCATATGTGGCCAAGTTTTTCTACTTACAGTTTTTAAAAACGAGTATATTCATTTTATATTTAAAACTGAAATTATTTCCCACTTGATTCCTAAGGATTTAAAATCTAGGAAAATTTTTATTAAAAAGCTGCTCCTTTTTTTTTTTGTAGTGTATTTCATAGTTGGCGCTTGGTTTTTTTTGTAATGCCTTTTATTTTTTATTTTTTTTTTTTCTTGTTCTCAGGCAACACTCAAAAGTGAGCGCCATGTTTTATTTTATTGCTGTTTTTAACGTGTCATGTGCGCGCCCGTTTTCTATTTTATTTGCCAACTGTGTATGTGTGTGTGTGTGTGTGACTGTTGGCTTTCCTTATTTTTTTTTTTTTTGTTCCTTTGCCATTTTCAATTTCTGTGCGCTTTTTTTTATTTTTCTTTTTTTTTGTTGCTTTCTTCTCATCTTGTTGTTCATTTTCAATTTTACTTGTATTGTGTGTGTGTTTAGGGGGTGTGTGATAATTTAGCAAGTCTACCACCAAAATCGTACGAGTTCCCCTCCCTCCTCTTCCCATTTAGCCTTAAATTTCTATAGCTCGACTTTAACCAAAAGTTTCATCGCTCTGATTTTCCTGGAATTTTTCCTGATGCTTTCTTTGGCCGCATGGTCATCAGTTTGTCATTAAAAGCGACTAAAAACTAATCTCCAGGACCATGCGGTGAGTTTTGGTTGCTTGATAAAATTTTGGCAAAATGTATAATGCTTTTTTCTTTCATATTTCATCCAACCCATTCTTTTAAATTTATATTAAAACAAAATAAACTCATTGTTAGTTTTAGCTATAATTTAATATATAATTTATATAAAAATTTAAATAAAATATAAATGTAATGTAGTAAGTAAATTAGTATTTAATTAATACCATAAGTTTGAAAAAAAAAATGTATTTTAATTGATAACCGTTCATTTAATGTTAAATAAACCTTTGCATTTTCATTAAATATTCAAAATTGTATTTTTTCTGAAATCTGCTTGAAATTAGCTTTCAAACGACATATCACAAGTCTAAAAAGGACTATCAGGAAGCTGACATATTAAAAAATAATGAAATACATCGCATGATCAAATAGGACGAAAATTAAAAATAAAAGAGCCTTAAATTAGGCTACACTTGTTGCTTTATTATTTTTGTTTTTTGAAAAAATGTGTCACTAAAACGGATTGAAATGGTCAGCCCAATTTGAAAGCCCCAAAAGACAACTCAAAACTTCTTAAAATACCAGGCAAACATAAATCAGCAGCAGGCAGGCCAGTGACGTCATAAGCGATTTTAATTGATTTTCGAAATAAATGATTTTTCTCATGAAAAACTGATCGTATATGAGCAAATGAGGTGTCAAACGAAAGAGGAGAGTTTTCCCTTTCGTTTGATACCCCATTCGTCTATATTGGTGCAGTTTTTCCAAATGATGAAAATTGCAAAAATTTTCACAAGTTTTTTTTTGGGTCAACGGTTTTTAACATATATCCTGAGAACCGCTGCAGATCCTGGGAAACAAATTACATATTCCGAATTGCCTGAACAAATCCTTTCGTTTGATATGCCGTTTGTCCTTGTAGGTCCTTTTTTTCTAGCTGAAAAAAGCTAATTTTCCGCTATTTTTCCTGAATTTGTTTTTCATTGTTTTTCTAATGAAAAACTGGTCGGATATGGACAAATGGGATATCAAACGAAAGAATATGTTCAGACGAGTCAGAAAATGTAATTTGTTTTCCAGGATCTTAAGCGGTTCTCAAGATATATGCTTAAAACTGTGGTAAAAAAAAATATCCTTAACAAAAGTATGGAAATTTCATAATCTTAAAAAAATGTCACCAATATGGGCAAATGGGGTATCAAACGAAAGAGGACATCGAGTAGAGTCTAAAAGTCCTTTTTACATTTCTATATACTTACCGGTTCCTTCAATAATCAAAGAAAACCCAAATTTATATCCAAATTTTATTTTATTTGTAGGCGGCCTTTGGTTTGTCTTTTTTACTCATACAATACATCATGTGAGAGGTAATTTCACATAGATTTCGTAACAATCTTAAAAACTAGAGGAGTTGTAAGATGCATAAAGATCGAGGAGAAAGTTGTGGAGTGAGCTGAAACTTATTGGTTAAACCATTTCATGCTCCTTGGACTATTAGGACTATTTTATGCGTTCCCAGGCTCTATGTTGTTATTGTTGTTCCTGCAGTTGTTTTCCTTGGTTGGTCGATCTGTCCAGCTCAGCTCAGTTCAGCGTAAAACTCAGCTAATTAAAATCCACTTTGGAATATTTTAGAAGCCACTCAAACGCTAGTGTTTTTTTCTTCCTTCCCTCCTTGTCCTTGTCTCCTGCTATGTAAATGTATGCATATACATATACATATGAATGTATGTATGTCTGTGGCCGTGGGTGTATGGCAAATGTCCTTCGGACCAGTGGAGCAGCAACACAGACGGCAACAGACAAGCAAACACAGCGACCAGCAGAGCATCATGGTTTTTTTGGGGTGGAGGATGAGGGGAATGGAGTCGCACAAGTGCAAGTGTCAAGTGTGACAACAATAACAACAGAAGGAACAAGCCAGCCTTAAACTGACACACCGGCATTTCTACGAGTCTTTCATCCTTCTGACATCGCTGGCTGCCACTATGCATGTAGATATTATTATTATTCAGCTTCAAATGGAAATGACAACGTGTCACGAATTGTTTTAGTAGGTATTAATCTTGTTTTTAAGCTCACGCTACTCACAGAATGAGGGCTGCCTGAAGAGGTGGTAAACGTTCACCTGCCCAAAGTGTAATTCAGTTGGATTGCTTTTTGATTACACAACAAGGAGGACGGCCAGCTAGCTGACAATGTACTGGCCGCAGTTGAGTGAACAGAACATGTATTGCTGCCTACCTTTCTACTTTCTCTCACTTGACCCTAAACCAAATGCTAACAATGCAAAGAATACGACAACAACAACAACAGCAACAACAAAAGAACTCATAACTTGAAGAAGCGGCCGCCAAAAGTTTACAATGAAGCCGCACTCTTCAAGAACAACAAATGTTTGTTTGTTTGCTTTTCATAGTTGTTGTTGCTGTTGTTGTTGCTGTTGCTGTGGCCTCACTGTGTTTATACATAATTACCAATTCATTCATATTTCTATATAAATGTGTGTGTATACACAGAGAGAATAATGAAAATGATGATGATGATTTGAGGGGTGATTTTTGGGTTCTTGTTGTTTTGAAATTTGTCGAATTTGTTCAACATTCCATTTAAACCTTTTGTTTAAAGTCAGGCACGCGTACACCTCGAATTTATCAGAAGAAGAAATCATCCCCAGCTTTTACCTTTTTTTGCATATTAATAATTTTTGCCAGAAAAAGTCCATCATCGCTGCAGCTAGAAGGTAAAGTGGATTATCGGAGTCAGCCACGCCCCAAAAGTCCTTACAAGAATAGTCGAGTTCCACTGGTAGGCCAACTCTGACTGTGTCCTCTGCGTGTCCTCATCGCTGCCGCATGCAAATTAAATTGTAGAAAAGTCGCCAACGACAGCCCAGCGGTGTCGACATCCGCATCAGCATCCACATCACAGTTGGCGCTGTCGTTGGCATTAGATGGCAATTGGTTTTGGCACATTTAGTTTTTGGGCTGCGGTAGTTTTCAGTTCTCTCTTTCTCTCTCTTGGTCAGTCGGTGGAAACCAATCCAATTACCAACACTAATGCAGAAACCGCGTGGCAGTTGTTCTGTTTTATTCTAGGGGAAATTGGTCCTGGTCCAAAGTTGGTCACTCGTCGTTTCGTGCCAGTCAGCCATTTAGCTACTGAAATGAAAATGAAAATAAAATAATAATGAATAAACAAAGAGAGAGGAGAATATTAAAATGAATTTACCTAGGACAACTTTAATTTTGATATTGATGTTGTCTATAAATGTAACTATTATGATATTGGAAGGAAAGAAGGGCAAAGTATAAAGATAAAGTTACTTCTCCTCCTTTACCAACCTAAAACTTTAACTTGACACTAATTGCCTCTGACAGTCACAATTGCTTGTGACACACACACAGACACACAGACGACACTAATCCAATCCATTCCAATCCAGTGGGAGCCCCAAAGAAGTAGGCGAATTTCTGGGTTGTTGGCCGTGACAGTTCTGGCCAAAGCGCCGCCAACTTTCTTAAGGCTTTTTTGTCCCGAAACCGAAACCCCGTTGCACAGTGTCCTCTTTTGTGGTTTATTATTATTGATTGCTTTGCTCAAATTTAAAAACCTTGTCTCGCTCTCTCGCTCTCTCTCTCTTTCTCTCTCTCTGCTATTGCTGTTCGTTCCCTCATCTCGTCGACATTCCTGCATTTGGCACTTGCCACTTGGCACTCCGTCATTTGCCTTTGGCGCTTTCTCTAAAAGCAAAGGAAGAAGAAGAAGAATAAACGAAAGGAAAAAAAAAACGCACGCCTAAAATCATTAACAGGAAACGCGAATGAATCTATTAGCTCGCCTGTCAGGCCCTCGTCGAAAGCAGTTCCTCCAGGCTCCTCCACAGGCTGGGCAAATAATTAAGCGCTGCTGCTGCTGCTGCCGACGACTTAAGGCTGAAAATACGCCCGAGATTTGCATGGAATGCCCACTAACAATTAGGCCACAGGCAAATGGAGCTTTCAAGGCTTCCAAGTGTGCCTCAGCCTGTCTGGTTGTCTTGTAATCATTGCGCTTGTCTCACGCCGGATAATCAAATGGCAGTGAAATAGATTAAATTCAAATAGCGACGACGATGATCGCGGGGGATCCAAAGAAGCACAAGTGATGGCCCACTGCCGGTTGTGTGTGCATGCCAAACATGTTAAAATACTAGAACAAGGGCACAAGGACATACAGACAGACAGACAGACAGAGACAGAGAAACTGGAGGCCAAGAGAATGAAATAGTTGCTCTTGCTGTAAATAATGAGGAAAGAGAGGAAAGCGCAGGCAGTCCTCATGAAACCCCAAGGAGTTGAATAGATGGACACACACAGCCCCGAAACTGTACGAGTCATACATTATTTGGACAGATGTGTGTGCGTGTGTGTGTGTGTGTGTTTTTGAAGTGAGACATTACGCATAGTTATAGTCTTGAATGAATAGAAAGCTTCCGGGGGATGTAAATGTATCCTTGTTGCTCTAAACATTCTCTATTCTGTTCCTATTCTGTTTGTGGCAAGTTGTTTGCGATGGCTCGCTGATGGCTAAACTGCCTAGGTGGTCGACTCTTGACCATTTTAATCGAAGTTTAAGTCATTTAAATCATCAAGCGTTGACCTTTGGCCCTAAACAGCTCAAACCCAAGTGCAACAGTTGGAATTGCATTAAATCTACTGCTTTTAATTGTTGCCCAACACTTTACTACTTGACTACTTAGCATTGCCCAGCACTGCTCAAATCCCCAATGATTGCCCAACACATAATTCACACACCTTGCAACTCTCTTTTTTTCACTATCCTTTGGACTTTAGGTTCCATCGTTTAAGTGTGGCAAAAGAATGAAAAAAACCAGTACTTTTCCCTCCTTCTTTCTCTCTTTCATTTTCAGCAGGAAATTGGTCAAATTGGGCGACAATTTCAGCTCGTAAAAGTTGAGTTTGATTTAATTTGTGTCTTTAGACCTGCCGCCTCATTACTCATACGGACAAACAGAAGAGTTGACAACTCTGAAATGCGTAAAAATAATGCCTAAAGTTTCTTTTTGGTAGTTGCAAGCAGTTGTGTTTGTTTGTTTGTTTGTTCTGACCCCAAAAAAACAAGGCAATGCCAACAATGACGTCATCAGTGCCCGCATCCTGCCAACATACTCGTATCCACAGCTTCGTCGTCTTTGTCGCGCATCATCAAAACAGAACAGATGCGAAAATTATTACAAAATAATAACACGACGAGACATTTGGTGCCGTTAAGCAGCAGCAGCAGCAGCAGCAGCAGGACAACTTGGGTTTTTGGCTCCTTCTTCCACTTCGGAGGCAACTCAATTAAGTGAACCAGAACTCAGAAGCTACACTTGTTTGATTCGATGATGATGATGATGGCATATTTCTCTCGTATTCAATTGGACTCGGTTTCTCTATTTCTCCATTTGTCTCTCTCTCAGGACGCCTGCGCTGATTGCTCCATTGGTGGTCGGTTGGTTTGCCACTTTTAACTGCCACCCAAGTGAATAATTTATGACACCGGCTGGCTTTGTTTTTGGACTCTCGTTTCATAGGTATGCAAAGGTAGAAATTTGTGTTTGTGTTTTTCTTTTGGCTAGTTTTTCTTTCCATGTTATTGTTGCTGTTGACAATTATTTGGCGTGTCCACCCTGAACGCCCTAACGGTTAGTTAAACCAGACCGACACGACAGAACGACAAGGACGAGAAGGGCCAAGGGGTTTCTGATTCCCCCCCAACAAACAGACACACCTTGCAAATTTCCCACTATTTCTGATTGAATGAGAATGGCGCCGGATTCAAATTGCATCATCCCCCCGAACAACCCACTAAACTAATCGTATTTATGATGATGACCCTTAACCCATCCAACTGAATGGAAATGGATGGAAATGGCCTCCTAATTAACAAAAGTTGTGAAAATATTTGCAACTGTACTTTTGCCAAATATCGATCGATATCAAATATCGATAAATGATAATCTTTAGCACACAGAGTTGCAAACAATTAAATATAATTGCCAACTTAGCAGTGTTTTACTTAATTTCAAGTCTCTGGCGCACGATTGATTTTTGGTACCCTCCCCCCTATCCACCAATTCCTACCTAATCAGCATCACGCGTCCCCATATTCTTGTTTGTCTTCTTCTTGTATTTTGTGATTGTTGCTGATTTGTTGGCATTTTGCGCTTCGTTATAGCTGCTACTCAAATATATATCATCATCATCATCATCGTCATCGTCATCATTCTCGTTTTTTGGCCTCATCGTTGTCTTGCGTGCGTGTGAGCCACAAGAAACGGAAAAAAAAAATTAAATAAATTCGCTGTAAATTGATGTTCGATTTATTCGTCTGGCCTTGCAGAAGCCCCCCCTCATTCCACTCCCCTCCCCATCCCACCCGACAAGTCGTAAATTTTCTTGCTTTTGATGTCTGCGGCGCTCAGCTGTGGCAAAATGCTTCAATTTTTAGATTTTGTTTCTGTTTCTGTTGTTGTTGTTATTGCCATTGATCTAATAGAAACGCGCAAAATTGTCACACCCAAAACACAAACACACACAAACACACACAGACATTTTAAAGGTGCTGATGTGATGATGATGAGAATAAGGGCGATGACGATTGGTACATCAACTGTTTGCTTACCTTTTGATTTTGAACTTTTCAACTTTCGCAGACTCTTCTGTTTCACTCAAATAGCAGAAAGGCAGCAGTCGTCGGAAGAAAAAGTCAAAGCTTTCAGGCTTCTCTTCTTAGATTATTTTGGGCTGCATTTGGTTATTGTTATCGATAACATGCATCAAATTCAATTAAAGAGTATTCGCTTAAAAGCGTTTTGAATGGGCATAAAAATTGGAATTGGAATGGAAATGGAATGTGTGTGTGTGTGAGTAGAGGACAAAGGATGGCAGCAACGAGGACTTTGCTTTCTCTGATTGTGATTCGGGCAATGTGGAAATGGCGCATTAAATAGGCGTTGCTGTTGTTGCCCTTTCACTGATTTTTAGTTTACCAAAACTAAATACTAAAAGAGCAACTCAGCCAGGCTCAGGCTCTGTGTGGGTGTGTGTGTGTGTTGGATAAGCCCCACATATCCGGCATATACGTACGTAATTCCTCTGCTATTCTCTCGCTTCTCCGCTTTGTGCGTCAAAGTGATTTGAAGATGCCGGTGAAAAAAAAAGTTTCTGTCTCAGCTTTTTTTCGATTCCATTTTTGTTGTTTGTTTTTTCGGGGTCGACGTTTCTTTCCCCCCTGTTTTTTTTTTTGTTTTGTTTGATATTTTGATTATTTTTGTTGTTGTTGTTCGTTTGCCTTTTTTTTTATGTATGCCTCTGCGTTCCCCTCGCCGCGTCGCCATGGCGTTGCTGCTAATAAAACGCCCCGGTGCGACCTTTCCAGCAACACCCAGCCTGGCCCGGTAATGGGCTATTTAGCTGATTTGCTCAATTGAATTTCGGGCCATTTGCTGATGACGTAGGCGGACTATCGCCTGGCTACCGGTAAGATAAGAAAGAACCAAGTACCAAGAACTATCGTGTCCTTGTCGTCCTTGTTCTCCTCCTTAATATAATTGGTTTTGCTAAGCAAATATTACGCCAACTATTTAGCTCCATTTAATTGAATTATTTACTTAGGTGCAACACTTTTTCAATGAAATTGAAATCTTTCAAGTTTATCCATCCATCAAAATAGGAGAGAATATTTTTTGCTCAACGACCTGATTAAATTTGAAATCAAATCCCATTTAAACGAATTGCCTGGTTGGTTGCCACAATCCTATAAACATATGTATGCGCTGCAAGGATAATAATAATCCACATCCACCCAACCTGGTTGGTTGGCTGCCTGGCATTGTTTTTTTGTATCGCTCCTTTTTTATTTGCTTTTTTCGATTTGAGCCGCTTATATTAAAGCTCCTCGGCCTTTTAGCTCATTTCACTCTTACCGAATCTCATATATACAATATATATTTTTATTTATTTGCATTCCATTTTTTTCTCTCTCTCCTTCTCTCTCTCTCTCTGCGAAGGTTGAGGGTTTCAATTGGGTCAGCCACAGTGACGACGGAGACGGATGGAAATGGAGATGATAAAATTTGGACTTGTTCTGTGTTTATGCGTTGCTTCTACTACTTTTAAGCCCTTTTTCCTTTCCTTTTTGTTGTTGTTGTTGCTGTGCATCTTCATCATTCAACTTGTTTGCAACTTGGCATGACATTTTACCTGGCATATTCCGCTGCATCCTCAACTGTGTGTGTGTTTGTGTGTGATGAAGAAGAAGAAGAAGCTTGGATTGGTTCGGATTGGCCTCTAGCCACTTGTGGTTAGTTTTGCTGCTTTCCTTTCCTTTTCCCTTCTTCTTTTTTTTTTTTTGCTTTTCCTTTGTTTTGTTTTTTTTTTTTTTGTTTTTGGTGTGTGCTTCTTGTCTTGACAGCCATATAACGGTACTTCTATGTCCACCTGACGTCAACACTTTACCTAATTTCCAAGCTTGCACACAGCCAAGTCCATTTCAATGCATATGACAGTGTGTGTGTGTATGTGTGTGTTTGTGTGTTTGTGTGAAGGGGTCAGAAAGGCTACGAGTGCCATGTTCAGCAGCTTAAATGTCTCTCTCTCTCTTTTTCTCTTTGCATGCATATATAAGTAAAAAAACACTTTATTTTCCATCGTCATGATTATATGGCATAATCCCAAATATTCGAGTTAAAAAGATTAGAAGCAACTTTTCTCTGCATTGTCGTTAAGCTAGCAAAAATGAAAAAAAAAAAAAAAAGCAAAGGGTCTAAGGATGTAGGACAACACCTGTGAGTGTTCAGTTTATGGCTTTGACAAATTTAAAGCCTCAAAATTTTCATAAATATTAAAACGTTACAAATTTCCACACATCAAAAGTGGCCCAAGAATTTTGGGCAACCAATTTAAATAAACTCCTCCTCCTCGTTCCATTTGAAAATTCTCTTCTTATTCTTATATAAGTAAATTTAAATTCTTAATTGAAAAAGGTCTTCACCTGCCTAGGTTAAAAATTCAACTAAAAGGCAAATGCACACTTGTTAAAGACAAAGACAAAAAAAAACCAAACCTCAAAAGCTTAATTTTTGCATTCTTCTTTCCCTGCTCTCACTTCTAACTGTTACAAGGCAGCGCTCACTGCATTGCAAGCACTTGATCTCTCTCGATCTCTTTCTTTCTTACTTTTTGTTGTAGTCATAGCAAAACGGCACATAATTTGTTTTCGTCTTTTTTAAAGCCCAAGTAAGTACGAAGTTTTTATAACAACAACAAATTATGCTTTTGACTTACCCAGTGTCGCTAGCTCTTTCTCTCTTTTTCGTCATTGTACAGCAAGCACACAGTTTAGTTTTAAACACAGTTGAAAACACTGTAAAAAAAAATTATGTTACTTTATTTCCATGCGTTTATCAAAATAAAATAGAAAAAGGTGAAAGTCTGAGGCTGCAATTTTAAGAACGCTTTCCTATATTTAATGCAAAATAAACATGTTCACCTGCCTGGGTTAAAAATTGAACTATTACACATTTGTTAAAGCTCCTTTGAACGCAGTGGCGAGTGCACTGGAAGCATTTGATCTCGCTTTCGCTCTCTTTTTTTCTTTTTCTGCTTTCAACGCTGTTTCTACTATTACAGGCACTGCTAACTGTGGCGACTGCATTGAAGGAAAAGCTTTTGATCTACTAATACCAAATAAAAGCTCTGCAAACTATTTTCTCTCGCCTTTATTCTATTTCTTTTTCCTTTGAACTCTGCTTCTGCTTCTAGTGTTTAATGTTTCCTAAAATTATTTACTGACTGACTGACTTGACTGGCTGATCAATTAATGTTATTATTATCCAAGTGAACCTTTTAGCCTCCTGTCAATTTCAAGAACAAGTTTTCTTAGCTTTCACAAAACTTTTCCTATCAAAATGCTTAATTAATTCTGAGAGTTTTTACGAATGCCACATAGGGTTAATAATACAGATCTTTTGACCGTTAAACCTTTATCCATCCCTTCTTTTAATAATAAGGACTCTCCCGCCAAAATGAAATCACTTTCTTCTTCTTCTTTGCCTACTTTACTGCTTGGTTGGTTTTAAGTGAAAAGTACGGGACGGACGAAAGGACGGACGGACATAAAAGGCATCGCTTTCATTAAGTACGCATTTCATTTCATTTCATTTCATTTGGGGCCAGGCCAGCAGTCTCAAGTTGAACAAGTCTCGCCAAAGTCTCTCAAGCCGCGGAGTGGCAAATTCCTTCCATAGACGACGACCCTTCTACTTCTAGTGAACCTAATCCGTTTATTGTATCTCGTGTAATGCATAACACAAAAATATTGTACCTATTTATCTACAAAAAGGAAAGAAAAAAAAAGAAAGAAAAGGCAGACTGAAAGTGAGCAAACGGCAAAGAGGCTGAGTTATTCCAGGCAAATGAGACTCGACGCATTTTAAATTAAAAATAAAAAAATAAGAAAAAAAAGAACGGACGGAAAGAAAGCAAAGAAAATCCTACTAAAAACCTTTTTGTGCTTTTCTAGACTCTCTCAGCTGAGCTGAGCTGAGCTGAGCATAGCTCAAAACTCGTTCACCTCCGCCTGCGTCGGTCGTCGTCGTCGTCTCCAGTCTACTGTTAATCACTGCCGCTGTTAATGGCATTTTATGTACTCATTATATTTAAAGCATTTTGGTTGACCTCGTCGCGAGGTGAATCCTACCAGCGCAGCCTGCTACTCATCGCATCCCATTCCAACCCTCGGCTATAGCTTAATTTGAACATAAACGATTTTGTACAATTTCAGAGACAGATGTCTGCTTATGTGACAAAACACTAAAAATATCTTAAGCATGTGGCGCGGTATGCCAAGCCAGCCAGCCAGCCAGCCAGCCAGTCAGCCAGCAAACATCAGCCACACAAACAACAAATGCCAATGCACACCCACAAGCTCTCATAGACAGAGAGAGAGAGAGAGATAGAGTGAGAGAGAGAGAAGAAAATCAAATCAAAGAAAGAAAAGAACAAAAAAAAAAAAACAAAAAACCATCGAGAATTTCCCAATTCAAAAAAGGAAAATTTCCCATAGATGCGCGCATGCTCAGACTCGTGAGTATTCAGAACAGAACAGTATTCTTTCTCTCTGGCTGTGGTGGTGAAAAGCCTGGCTGCTGTGCTCTGCTCTGCTATGCTCTTTAGACGCCACTGGATTGGCAATTGAGTCAAAAAACAAGAAGAAGAATTCAAGATGGTCGCGGGTAAAGGGGAGGGAGAGAGAGAGATGCTCGGGGCTTCTGCTGTCCTACTTATATTCAGCGAGGAAAAAAGGTGTGTGTGTTTACTTAGCGCTCTTTGCAATTGTAAACCAACAAACCACAGCAGCAGCAGCAGCCCGAAAACCCCTCGCTGGACCGATTGCTTGCCATATGCTCGCCGGGCCATGAGCATAGGCGGCTTACAAACTGCTTCGAGCTCTGTCTTTCTCTCTCTCTCTCTTGATATATCTGTGTGGTCTGATTGTGTCACTGTGTCAATAGTTGGCCTTCTTGGCAGGTGCTGCTGCTGCTGCTGCCTCGACTGGCTTGGCTACCTCTGAGCTGAGAGCAGTTTTGACATTTTCGGCGCTCTTGGCACTCTCTAATATGGCTAAACTACCCGGCTACTACTACAGCAATAACAACAACTACCCTACTACCCTTTTCCTGCCTAACCAGCACCCCTGCCCCCTCCCCCCCTTTCCTCATCATCTTATTTTTATATCTTTGGGAAGGCAGGCTGGCAGGAGAGAGCGAACCTGTCAGAGCCGCTTTAACGTTTGGCGCCTGGTCATTATGTTTACAATGTTGTCTAAAGTTGGAAATGAAATAGAAAGACAAAAGACTACGGCTCCATGTGTGTGTGTGTGTGTGTGTGAAAAACAAAAGGCAATGAACGAGTTGGGTCCTTGGGTGATGCGGGTGAAAAGGCATTGGGAATGGGGAAGCACAAGTGAAGTGACAACGATGGCAATGGCGGTCGGCAGCAACATTTGTTCAACAGTTACCAATGTCAGTCCACCCAACCAGGACTACCAACTACACCCAAAACTAACCAAGTAACCCTTTTTTGGTTTGCATCTTATCCTTTGTCGTATCTCTTCAATTCCTTCCTTCTCTCTTTTTAACTAGGATATTTACCAAAAGGGTTTTTGAAAAATTGCGATAAATGCCCTTCCCCCTGCTCCCCCCTTCTCCTGTAGGAGTTTCTACTTCGAGTCTTTTTGGTTTGGTTTGTTTTTCCTTCATTTGTATTTTTTGATTGCTGATTTGACTGTTGTTGCACTACTCGAAGTCCTTTTTGAATTTTTTTTTGGGGGGGGGAGGAGTTTCTTTTCCATTTTCTTTTGCTTTTCGCATAAATTATGCATGCCTCGGAGGCTTTTATAATAAAATATGTAGTTCCTTTTGTTGTTATTGTGTGGACCAACAAAAAGGAGGACCAGGCGAATTCTCTGGGTTGGTCCCACAAGCAGCTTAATTACTTGTTGCAAAACTTTCTACCAAACGGTGTAGAGGGGGAGGAGGGGATAAGTTTCCTTGTGTGTGTGTGTGTGACTGCAGCTATTGATTTGCCTGCGATTTGTTGGCGGAAACAGGAAATGCAAACAAAATTTAATTACTCACTGAGGAACCGAAACTGAAACACTCAAACTGGGAGGACTTTGGCTAGTTGGTCGGTCATAAATCATAAGCATAAATATATATATCTATATATATCCTGTTCTCCATCTTCTTCTTGTTCTTCTTTATTCATTGAATTAGCGTAAAGCGTAAAAGTAATGCTCAACTAAATTAATTTAAAAGATTCTTCACTTCTGTTTCTACATAGGCAAACAAACAGAACATCACACTTACAATAAGGGGAGGGGGGAGGGGGGATACGTAACGTCTTAGACAATAACAGACGTCAGCAATAACAACAAGAAGAAGAAGAAGAAGAAGAACAGCTACATAACTGGCAACCAACACCTAACCAATTAAAAGTTTTTATAAACTTTTCAAATTAACTCGAAAACAACTTAATTTTTCCGCCTGAATATATTTCAACTCCGTCGAGATTTTCCCCCCCCCAAAGATACAAAATCGACTCTCTCTCTCTCTCGCTCGCTCTTCTGGTTTGCTCTTTACCGATTCTCGGTTAAATTCGCATCCTTTGTAGGCTTTTCTTTCCAACGATGACGTAGGCAAGTGACTTAAGCTTGAGACTTGTTTCTGTTGCATTTTAATGTGAAAAACCCTGTGTTTAGCCACAAGTCCAGCAAACTCTTTAAGAAAATATCCCATTTTCATTTTCCTTCTTTCTTTTTTCATTTTTTTTTTTTCGTATTTTTCACAGTTTACAGTGTTTTGTTCAATGCACACAGCAGCCTGCATAATTTGTGTATGTATAGAAAAAACATTGTTTGATAACTGTGTGTATATTTGTGTATACATTTTGGGCGCGACACGTGCAATCAAGAGGCAAAAAGGGAGTCAGAAAGCAAACCCAAAATCGACCCAATCTCTTTTCTACTCCTTCAGGGCTGTGGCTGAATTAGAACCCAAGAGAGAGAATAACTGTGAGATGCTGCAGACTCCATCAACCGGCATCAACCCACTCTCGTCTCGGCAAAGGCTTTCTTCGTTCGTGTCTCGTTCGTTTGATCTGTTTCAATTTCTGCAGACCTACGCGAACGCTTTAGGACGCGAAAAGTGGCAATGAAACAATAGCAGCAGTAGCAGCAGCAGCAGCAGCAACTGAGAAAATTCCGATAGTCATTTTAGTTAGTCAGCAAGTTTCAATAGAGAGAGAGAAAGAAGAGAGAGTCTGTCAAAGCAGAGCCACGACGACGACAGCGACAACGACGAAATTTGAAAAAACAAATGCCAGGCAATCGCACACGGCAGTGGCTACCGAACGGAACGCTAACGGGAATGTCAATCGAATAAAGAATTTCAAGCGCGTTTCGTTCAATTTCCCACGCGATAAAACACACGCGTGCAACCAAAATTTAAATTCAAATTCAACAAAAAAAAAAAAGAAAAATAGAAAACACACACTTATTAATTATAATAATAATAATACATAAATTTCAATACCATTTTAAATAAATATTAAAATATTTTTTACAATTTTTTTTTGGCGAATTTTTGTGCTGCAAAACAAAAAGCAGCTAACAAATAAAAGTGTTCAAACAAAAGTATTAAAAAAATAAATAAAAAATAAAAACGGTGCAACAACAACAACAACAAAAAGGTTGGAAAAAAATACATATATAAAAAATAATTGACCACACACACACACACACAAATGCACAGACATGCGGTGGAATGGGGGGAATAAAAATGGAATGGAATGAAATAAAAGAGAAATGTAAAATGAGAAGAGAAAAAAAACGTGGCATGCTTTTAGGCGGCGGTTTAAAAATTACAGCACATAAAAAGCAAATTCAGTGATTGCTTTTTTTTCTGTTTTTTTTTGTTGCTAAGTGCATGAAATTCTTTGTGTGTGTGTGTGTGTGTGGCAGACACATTTATTTTCATGGGTGTGTGTGTGTGTGAAAGTTGGTGTCTTTTTTTTTTGTTTCTTTTTTTTGCCTTTTAAATAAATGACATTTGGCGTGTATTGCAATTAAGTTGAATGCACTCGTCCAAACGAGCCAACAACAACAACAACAGAAAAATAAAACTAAAACTACAATAAAAATATGTACACATACATACATCCATCCATGTGTGTGTGTGTGTGTGTAAAGAAAATCTATAGCTCTGTAAAAATGCCCCGACATGATTATTTTTGCGTTTTCAAAGTGTTGCCATATCGTGTGCGCAACAACAACAACAACAGAAGCAGCGACAGAAGCAGCGACAGAAGTTGACAGAAGCAGCGCTGCTGCCGTGTTGACAAGCATATACACGTTTAAAAACGGACCCCAGCAGAATGACGATGATGATGTTGATGATGAGTGTGCAGAGAGCAAGAGATGGGCGAGGGGGGGAGGGGGATGATTTTTCCTCTTCTACTGCGAGAATATTTCCCAATTGCTATACACAAATTTGCTCTTGTGGAAGATGAAGCTCAAGCTAAACTGAACCAGCATCCCCAGACTTTTTCTTCTTCTTCTTTTTTCTGCAGGAATTCTTCAGTCTTCGATCTTAATTCTAGTTTAAATTGTAAGCCAGGCCTCAGAAAAGTACAAGAAAGTTAAAGAATTTGCTGCCAGACTTGGGAAATAGGCTTGGACTTGGGCATGCGTCTAAAAAGGATGCTGAGAGAGAGAGAATTTCCAATTCATTCAGCTCTCTCTTCGCCAAAAGGAATGGCATCTCTAAAGGGAATCCTTCTGCCTTTTTTTTTTTTTTTTGGTCTATCGGCATTTGAAACTTTGTTATTTTTATTTTTCATGTGTTGTTTGTCTTGGGAAATTTTCATGCCTCTCAAGTGTCTGCCTTTGCTTTGCCATCCATTGTTGCATCCCATTCCATTCTCCGTCCACTGTCAAAGTTGATGGCCAAGAATTCGCACCAACGCACAGTTATTTGGCCAACTGACAAGTACCCAAACCGCCAAACGAAAACCGCCAACTGCCAACTGCCAACCGAACTGACGCATGTCAGTCTCATGTCTTTTTTTTTTTATTCCTAGCCAACTTACAAGTGTCTCTGTGTGTGTGTGTGTGTGTGTGTCGGCCATCTTTTTTTGCTTTATTAGTTTTTTCTTTTGCTACTTCAAAATGTTTGGCAGTAAACAACAATCACAGCAAACTAAATAAAACAAGAAAACCAACAACAACAACAACAAAAAAAACTAGACAAATCACTCAAAAACAATAAAAAAAAAGTGAGAAAATCTTTAACAACTTTAACTTTTAGATCAGCTTTTTCTAAATAACAAAGTGGTAAGTGAACCCAAATTTGTTCCATTGAAATTCCTCTTAATTCGATGGCTTTGGCTTGGTATTTTTTAAGCAGCTTTCCAATTTGAATTCAAGCATAAAAATAAAATCTGTATTCAATTTCATTTGAAATGATTTTGTTAATTTTGCTTCAAGAAACACCAAAAACACACACGCAATTTATTTTTAATCTTTTCACAGGGATTTTCCAATTTGTTGTTGTTGTTATTGTTGTTAAAGTTAAAGCTGCGGCAAAAAACCATTGACATTGCCAGTTTTTCATTCCATTCATTTCGATTCGATTCAATTCGATGCGATTCGATTCTCATTCCTAATTCCAATTCCTAGTTCACACACAATTGTCCAATGTGTCAACGTCTTCTGTCTCTGAATTTCTTTATTTATTCTACTGTTTGTTTGTGTCGAGTATTTTTACTTTTTCGCTTTTGCTAGCATGTTGATTTATGCATATATGTAAATATATATGTATGCCTGTGTGTGTGTGTGTGTGTAAATTTGATAGTCATCACCAGGCAGGAGGCAACCAAGTCAAGGCAAGTCTGAGTCAGCTACGAGACAGAACAACTCAACAATCCTACACACACACACACACACACATAAATATACTGTGACATCCATAAATAAATATCTCTTTAGCCAGGAGCAGCAGCAGCAGCCACATTCCAGGCATACCAATCCTTCCCTTCCCCCATTTACGATTTCCTCTTCACTAATCTTGTCATGAAGTTAGTCTCGCTGTCGTCAGCATTGGTGGCACATTTTTTTTGTTTAGTTGTTGACATTATGTTGCCGTGGCATAAATACAATATGCGATACAACAACAGAGAAACAGAGAAAGAGATAGAAAGTGTTGAAAACGCAAATCCAATTGAAATTTAGCAACCAACAGCAAGGATCCGCAAATGGTCAACCATTCGTCTTCACAACACTTTGCCAAGCTGAGAGAAATCTACAACTGTCAGTGAAAGATGGAAAGCATGGGGCTTGGATAGTTGAATTGAAAGCTCAACTGACTGGGCAATGGTCAGCCACCCCAGGACCTGCATGCTTCAATGCATTTTTGGTCAATTAGTCAAAATGCTGGCCCCAATACGTTTCACTTTTTGAATAACTCAAAAGGGAATAGCAAAAAAACCAACTTCTAGAGAATTTATGGCTTACCTTTACCGGTTCACTCTGTGGTCAGTTCAAAATCAAGTAGAACCTAGAAAACAAAAAATTCATCAATTCATTAAACTTTCAATTGGTCTTAATCTTTTGCTATTTTACTTTTGTTACGTGCATTAATTTAATTTAAATTAAATCATCGCTTGTAAAATAATATAATTTTGCCATATGTTTGGCAGTTGAGTTCAATTAAGCCCAATTCAATTCCATGAAATGAATAAGTAATAACAATCCATTTTACGTTTGTGGCTATAATTTCTGAATCACCTGACTGTTTATCTATGTTACATTTCAAGTGAAAATTCAATTTAATTTCATTTTTATTTTGGCCATTGCCAAGGTTCCAATTCAAACTAGAAACACACACTAATAAATAACTAATACCCGGAAAGTGGTTGCCAAAATATTACGCATACGCCATGCAGCTCAGCTCAATTCAAGAGCTTAAAATTCTAAATTTGCCTATGTGTGTGGGCCGACAAACATTTGGGGTATTCAGCAAAAAATAAAATCAAACTGGGAAATTATTATCGACTATGAATAATATCGAGGATTAAATATTATTTTACTAGGTAAAACTTAAGGGGTTTTTTTCTTATAAGAATTAAATTTTTAGTTCTAATTTTTAGCCATATTAATTAGAAACATTTTAGCAAAAAATAAAATCAAGCTGGGAAATTATTATCGACTATTAATAATATCGAGGTTGAATATTATTTTACTAGGTAAATCTTAAAAAAACAATTTTTCTTCTTATAAAAATTAAAATTTTTAGCTTAAATTTTTAGCCATATTAATTAGAAACATTTTAGCAAAAAATAAAATCAAACTGGGAAATTATTATCGACTATGAATAATATCGAGTTTGAATATCATTTTACTAGGTAAATCTTGAGGGGTTTTTTTCTTATAAAAATGAAAATTTTTAGTTTAAATTTTTAGCATTATTAATTAGGAATATTTTAGCTATATTTCTTGAAATTTAAAAAAAGAAAAACTTTATAATTAAGCCTTCAGGGTGGACTCGATAACTCAATGATGAATGGATCGAACTTATTGAATCTTGGCACATATCTTTATAACGGTAAAAGCTAGTGAAAGAGAACTATTTTTTTTTTAAATTTTTATAGGTGAAAATTTCATAAAAATTAGAGTTTTTCTAAACAAAGCTCTGCCAAGAATCCAAAAAATTTTGTTCATTTACTAGGAAAATTTTCATTTTTCAATTTTGAGTTCTGCTATCCTCCGCAAATCAAAAAGAAAGATTATTAAAAAATAAATATTCTCTTTTTATTCTCTATTTTGATCAACTTTATTGATATGTCGGCTGGGGCACCCTACTATTTTCTATCCTTGTTTAAACACATCCTAAACATTGTGCATATATTCGTGTGCCTACTTACATATGTATGTATATATATTTATATATGTATGTGTGTGTGTGTGTGTGTGTGTTATATGAGACACAGTATTTAATATTTTGCTCATGTGACAGCTTAGCACGAAAGTCCTTTGTCCTTTTTTGGGTCCACCTAGATGTGTGTGTGTTTGTGTGTGTGTGTTTGTGTGCGTGCTAGTTTAACTAAAAAAAAAAAAAACAGAAATGTTTGTCACCCATGTTAAAATTTGTCCCAGCTGACGCAGAGCAAACCAAAGTTGGCACGATATGATGGCCAACGGGTCCATCGATTTGACTTTGACTTTATCCAAAAAAAAAAAAGAAAAAATTTGTAGGTATAATAGAAACACGCCAAGAAAAGTGAGCTAGATTTTTCGTTCATTTCTGCCACTCAAGAAGAAACTTTCGGGTGACTTTTCTATTTCTACTTTCTACCTTGGCCAAAAAAAAAAACGCTGCTCGGCATCTTGAAAATTTAAAAAGCAATTAGCAAAGCGACATTTCCCCTCTGCTCTTTCTCTCCATGAATCTTTTTCGGAGATTGTGCATTTTCTGTTAAAGAAAGAACAACTTTTTGACGTGCTAAAAGCGAAGGGCAAAGAAATCAAGTCATTTTCATCGGAGAATTTATTTCTTACCAATTTCAGTTGCCTGAGGCTAATCAGCATCGCAACTAAATGGCAGGCAAGTTTGCTTTACATTTTCCGGGTACGGAAAACTACAAAGACGAATAATTCATCATGATACAGAAAGAGAGAGAGAGAGAAAGAGAAAGAGAGAGAGAGAGTTAACAAATGCCATCATAGCATTGTTGGGATGACTAGAATGTGGCACGTTGTCCGTTATCCTTCTGTTTGTTTGCATGTCCGCGTCCGTCCGTCCGTCCGTCCGTCTGTCACTTGGCAAATGGCAACACTTTGCAACGCTGTGCCGGAAATGTGCCAAGGGGTTGACTACTCCCAACTACTCTGTACTTGTTTCTGAAACTTCACTGCCGCATTACTCAAATGTACAAAATGGACAAACGGATGGCAAAAATGTTCGTTTCTTCTTCTGGAATTTTGTAGAGTCGTTGATTCTTATTTTACTGATTTTCCTACTCCTTTTTAACTGCCCTTTTTTCCCCCGTTGCTTGATTCTGCAATTCGTACAGCATTTTCAACGCCTTCAAAGAATCGCACTTTTGTTTCTGGTATTCTATTCTATTCTACTTGTCATTCCTTTGTCTGCGTATTATTCATCATCATCATCGTCATCATCTTTTTCATGCATCGCATTTATCTTCATAAAAAGTACTTAGGTACTTGTCTCTACTTGTAGTAGAAGCAGCAATACAAAATTGTCAAATTTGATGGCTTAAAATCTCTTGAAAAAAAAATATATATAACATAGGATTTGGAATCTGTCCTACATTGAAAATTGATGAATCAGAAGTTTCTTCAAATTGCCGAATAACAACAAAGACCAAGAAGATTTTCAGTCCAGACTTTTTTAAAGAATTTCTATGAGCTGCTCTCCACTAACTTAGATTTTCTAGACATCCTTGCTTAAAAGTGACTACAATATATTCCCAGAACTCTCATTACGTTGCTTAAAACCACTTATTCTTCAAAACCTCAATCCAATTTTGGCCATATCTTTTTTGTCTCTCTCTCTCTCGCAGTTATTAGGGAAATACACAAAATTTTGAGGTTTAGGAGTATGTATCCATTTGAATTTTTAAATGCCTCTTACGGTGACATTAAAAATAGCATCATCATCATCAGCATCGTCATAGCAACTACCTACATATTTTCATCGTTATGTAAACTCTGAATTCTCTCACTTGCGTTTTCCTTTTTCTATTGTGGTTGCTTTGTGTGTGGCTGTGTGGCTTCCTACTACTGTGTACGCGTTGTTTTGACTACCCTGGTCCTGGTCAGCTTTCGAGGATGTCAGGAGGTCGTAAATAGCATAGTCTGGGTTCCCTTGCCATCCCGTGGCTACCCACGCACTTGATATTAACTTTTGTGAGCAGTTGTTGGCTCCCACGAAAGAGCAACACAAAAAAAAAAAGAAGGGAGAGAAAACCAAAATGAAAAACCAACAACTGCAAAACTACCAAAAAGGCAGATAAAGCACAGCAACCACAGAATAGTCGCTTACCGTATCCGTCCGTCCGTTCGTCCGTCCGTCTGGTGTTTGGCGTGAAACGTAACGTGGCAGAACGCAGAACGCGAAACTCGAAACGCAAAACACAAAACGCGCCAAACGGCTCAGTTGTCAGTTGTTGGCCGTGTTTGCCTTCCTTCTTCTTCCATGGTTCAACTACTTTTGCCTCTTTTCCAGCGTATACGCAATGTGCTCTAAAAACAGACAGTAAAACAGAGTTGGCCATGCAGCTGCTGCTGGCTGTGTGTAAGTAATCGACTGAATTGTTAAGCAGCCTCTGAACCAGTGAAGAGCAAAGCTCCACCAAAAAGAAACCAAGCCAAGGCGGCAATTTGTCTGTGTCTTTGTCTGGCGATGCATTCGCCTTGCACCTGGCGGAAGATTAAGGTAGAAACTCCTTTAATTTTTTTGTAATCTTGCCGAAAATAATGGGAAATTATCCTACGCTTTGGAGTTATTGGGGAAATTAGCAATTCAACCTTATAAAGGAGGTTCTACTACTTTCCATAAATATTTCCTTTTTAAACAATATATAAAATACGAAACTTTAATAAAATGAAGACGGCCATAAACTAAAAAACAAAAGCATCAGCAGAGTAAAAGTTACAACCGCAAAGGGGGCGGATGGACGGACGGACGGACGGACGTAGATTAAAGGGGTTTTTGAAGGCTTTTTGGTTATTTTACTTTACTCAGCTCTGCTTTCATTCTTTTGTTATTGATATACATACTATGTACAATATACATATGTATGTACATTGTACATATTGAAGGTATTTATTTTTGTCGTAATATGCAAACAGACAACACACAAACAAAGAGCAGCAAGCCCCGCTTGATTGCCGTGGGATTATATCTTAAGGGGGCGGGTAGAAAAAAAAAAAAAAAAAAGGATAGCAGAGGCTTAACGACGGTGCCGATACGCTTCGATAAAAGAGTGACCACAGCGCGATTGGATAGGATGGCCAAAGCCTCAGCAGCATTGGACAATGGCTCCCATTCAGCTGGGCATTTTCACATTTCGTGCACGAATTGTTGTGGCTTATGGGCAAAGTACGTTAAATCGGACTACGGACGGCCTGTCTGTCTACTCCACTCCACTCCACTCCAGTTGACAATTGTGTGGGAGGTGCAAACATTGTGCAACCGCAAACTGGCAAAGCGAAAGAGAGGCTGAGAGAGATAAGTGACTGAGAGGGAGTGACTGAATGCAGCCAGCATTTTCAATTGTCATTAAAATGGTACGACCATCAAACTGCCCGCCTGCCTGACCCCATCCGACCTCATTCGACCCCCACAGTCGACCAACTGTTAATCATGTTGCGGTGGCGCCGTCTCTGTTATTGTTGCTGTTGTTGCTAGGGATTTTTGATTGGGTTGGTCATGGCATTGGGGATTTGATGTTGATGCACGCGGCTTACATTCAACCGCCGCGTGTTGTTTACTTGCTGGCGGCTGCTTGACATGGCCACCAAAACCAAATTCTCTTTCTCTTTCTTTCTCTCTCTCTCTTTTTGTGGCAATAATTAATATTAATTATTTAAACAGTTTCAGTCAGTTTCAATGGCCTTTGGCTAATTTGTTCAATTTGCTAATTTGATTCATTTTGCTCGCTTGCTGCTCTTTGAATTTCACAGGGGGCAGTGATTGAATAGCAACCGATTTGTCTGGACAACAATCAAAGTCAGTCTAACAAAATGGTAAAAATCCAACCATCTTCGATTAATCTCAAAAAAAAAAACTATTTAATAATATTGCTAAATTATTTTTCTCTTCTTCTTTTTCTTGCAGTGAAATCAACAAAGAAAAATCCCCAATCGGAAAATGTGCTCATCAACATTTTTGCTCTCAACTTAAAGACTCGATAAATATTTTTTTTTGTTTCTGGCTTTCTCGCAAGCTCGGCGGATATCCATAAAAAAATAGAAAAAGAAAAGATTATTTTTTTCTTGTGTTTAACTTGATTGTTTTTTTTTTTTTTGCTTTTTTTTTGGCACGTGCAAATCCATTTCCCCTTCAAATGTGAAAAGGGAGTGAAGAAAATAAAGAAGAAAGATTGTAATAATAAAAATTCGTGCGTCGCGAGTGTGTGAAAAATATACAAGTATTTAGATAGATCCTAAAAATAACGGGAATAAAAAAAAAGAGAGACAGACAGATGATAAAGCTACAGATCAAAATCAAATCAAGAGATCAAGGGAGATGAAGTCGTCGCAGTCAAGTTGTCAATTCCTTTTCATCATCAGCCTCCTTCGAGTTGAGCGTTTTGCTGCTGCTGCTTCTGCCCTCGCTTGGGGCCAACAACAACAACAACAACAACAGTCGAGCTAAGATAGACGACGACGACGACGCTGCCTGTTTCCTCCAACACAAATGGCCATGCAACAACTTCAACTTCAGCAACAGCAACAACTAAAACAGTTACAACAACCACAACAACAACAACAGCAACAGCAACAAAATCAACAACGCCAATTAGTGTGAATCTGTCTTCGATTGTTTTGTCCTTTTTCTCTCTCCTACGTGCGTGCGTGCGTGTGTGTGTGTGTGTGTATAAAATAAACTGTCCCCTCCAGCCTCATCATCGAGAGCAACAACAATCACAGTCCAGAGGAGCAGCAACAATTGTTGCCCCCGTCGCCGCCGTCATGTGGATAACACTCACCTATTGGATTCTAATCGCAGCCCAGCTTTTCGCCTTGGTCCGCACTGCTGGTGGTAAGTACAATAAATAAATCATTTTCTCGATTCTCAACCAACAAATAAATAACTTGAATAAAAATCCCTCGCTGCTCTGAATTCAATTAAAAAATTAAAATAAAATATTACAACCACATAAGAAAAATGGCCAAATAATTCAGTTCAGTTCAGTTCTTAGGAAAAAAAACGTACAGAAAGACAGACACAGTGAGTGCAATAAGTTCACATATCCCTGCGTTTGTACAAGCAAAAGCTCTTAACCTGAAACACACTTGACTAATGTGTCTTTCGACTCAAGTCTGAAGAAAAAGAAAAAAAGAATTAAGCCAAGAAAGTAACAACTCAAATCGAATCAAAGGAATTTCTTACTTTAAATCAACCATTTTCTAAAAGTCAATAAAAGCAAAGCCCAAAAAACATGAGCCCAAAACAATAAGAATAATAGCTATAAGAATAGGCAGGCCTTGGATCATTAATTTTGTTCCAAACCAAACAGAATCCTAAGCAAAATTTACAAGAACAAATATTCAACTATTTTTTAAAAACCAAAATAAAGAAGAACAGCATTAAGCAATTGTCCAACTATTAAAGGATTAAACATACCCAATACCCCAAATATCCTAAATGAGTATTATTTAATCCTGCTAGCCAGTTCTTTATTCTTTATATCCTTCAAGTTTTCTTATTGTTTTTATTGCTGCTGCTGTTGTTGTTCTGTGTGACTTGTTGTCTCAGTTTGTTTTCAGTTCTTCATATGGCATTAATTAGGTTTCCAGCCGAACGACAATAAATGCAAATATGCACGAATTTTAGCCACAGGCTAAGAAGGAACAAGGGCAGACAATAATAATAATAACTGGTAAGCAGCTGCTGCAATTTTGCTCATTTAGCGTTTCGATTGTAGCCAACAGCGCGTAATTTTTAGGACCACTCCACAAAAAACTCTATTTGGTTTCATCATTTGCATAAATACGATTTTCTCTCCCTCTCTTTAAATGGGGTCAAACTGAGACAGAGTCATGAGAAGGAAAAGGAAATTCAAATCAAATTTCAGTTCACCTTTCCCCAAAAGGTTCCGCAAGAGATTATTTCACTTTGAGTCAAAGCATAGAGCCAAAGTGCAAAAGCCGCGTAAATTTCCATAGCCAAGAACGAAGCTGGCTAAATGGCAGGTCCTGGCCATCCCTTTAGTATCCTTTTGCTAATCTTTATCGCTTTACTCTCGGCCTGTGTCACTGTGTTTTTATTATCATGTTTCTAGATACATTTTTCACAATTACTACGGCCCAAATAATTGTGCGTGTTTCGCTTTTGGTCGCCATTTTGGCAGCAGCAACCCACCAAATGATGGCAATGGGAATTTGGTTATAATAAAATCTCCAAGGCTAAAGTAGAAAAAGTGAGAAACTGGTTTCGGGGCATTATTTTAATCCGACTTTTGTTTATCTTTCTGAGAAGAGATTCATAAACATTGTTTCAGTTTTATAATCAGTAAAAATCACAACGTAGTTTTGATTTGCTCCAGGCATAATCAGTGTCCCCCCACCTCCCCCCTACCCAAAATGAAATCAATAGCAAGCAATATATACCCATAGATTTTTAAAAAATGCCCACTGTGCGTATGCGCAATGTTTTCGTTTTGATTTGCCTGCAGGCTGAAAGTTGTTAGTGGTGAGTTGTTGTTATTGTCGTTGTTATTGCTATAACGGTGGATGACGATGATGACGATGATGATGATGATGATGATGTTGTCAGGCCTGGCTGGCTAAGAGGCTAAGCCCAAAACGTTGCCAATTTGCCATGCGCCGACCTTTTTCCCCCCATCCCAATAGTTTAGTTTTTCTTCTTATTTCGTTTGATCCAATCCAACAAAAATGGGCCAAGCCATTTCACCAGACCGCGCACTTGGACCATAACAATAAAAACTTGCCCGCTTGTGTTTGTATTTGTATTTGTGTTAGTGTGCGCCACTGAGCCACCTCGCATATAATTTTCACGCTGTATGAATTTATTTTTCTCATTATTTCAATTTGCTGGCGCCTGCCAAAAATCAACACAAACACTTCAAGGCTGCTGCTGCTCCTCTTTACTCCCTCCACCCCCAAACACTCAAAGCAGTCGATGCTGGGGCATAAAGAAAACAAACAAACTAAAAGATGCCCCACTGGAGAATTTTATACAACTTTATTCTCTGCTGATTATTGTACCTAAAACATGCAATCTATAAGTAAAAATGTGTGGGATCCTTTCAAATAAATCCAAGAATTTCTTACATGTCCTAGTTTATTTTCTGAACGAATTTTCCCAATTTAGTAATAAATCGAATTTGGCATTTTTGACACATTTCAGCAGGCTTTCCTCTTCCTGCTGCTAAAAAAAAAAATGTCATTGCAAAAGAAATGGCAAAATTATTGATAGGCACACAAATTGCATGCAAATAAAAATTGATACGTGTGCCTGGAAAATGTGCAATGTGAATATTAAGAAACCACAAAAGAAGAAAAATAGGAACTGCAATTTGGATACCCTTAAAAAACATTCTCTGCCAAATTTGAGCCTGATCGAGAACATATATGTTATATACATTTTCCAAAGTTTTTTAAGTAAAAGTAGAAAGCAAACGATCCATAAAATGCCTAGAACACCGCAACCATTTTAGCCAAACTGAAGAAAAGTGGAAAAGTAGGAATGGGGAATCTTCTTCTTCTTCTGCTGCTGCTGCTGTTGGTGCTACGTGACTTGGATGCTGGGAACTTTGGGGCCAACGTTATGAACGTCGTATTATTATTATTTTTTCTGTTTTTTTTTTTTTTTTTTTGTGTTGTGCTGCCAGAATTTATAACTCTCAAACACACACATGCATATAGAAAGTTTTTCTCTTTTTTGTTTTTTTTTTATTTTATTTTTGAAGAGGCACAACGATAGAGTCCAAGACTTGCAGTTGAACCGACAACAATAGCAACAAAATATACAGCAACTTTTATGCAATTTTTATAGAAAGTTTTTGGCTTATGCAATAATAAAAATAAAAATTTTGAGACAAGACTTTCCAGTTTCAATTAATTAACTTAAAAATACACTTTTTCAAAAGTGGTCAAATTGCAATTAAAATTTGAAAATTTGTATAAAAGTTTCCATGATTGATTTTCAACTAAAAATTATACAAATATTTTAGGCCACAAGAATTTTCCGTCTACCTTTTTGGTCAGTCTTAACAAAGCTTACAAAAAAAAAAATGTCAGAACCTTCTAAACAAAAATAAATCCTAAAAAAAAATCCTAATCTGACTCAAATTTATCAAAGCAGAGAAATTGTGATGCTGACGCGTTTTACTGTGGTCATCATCATCATCAAATTTTTCTTGAAATTAAAATTGAATCAAAAAAAGGCAAAGAAAGAGCAAATAACATTGAAATTGATTAAACCAATTATCATTTTTTTTTTTTTGTAAAATTCCTACAATTTTACCTGAAATTATCTGGTCTCAATTACCTAAAAACTATTTAATTTCAATTGATTCTTAAACGTTTTTTAATGGGTAATTTAATATTTTCTCTCCCAGTCCCTCACTTGATTTGACAGTGACGTGTTTCAATTTCACTTTACTCACTATGAATAACCGTCCGTTTGTCCGTCCGTCCGCCCATTCGCCTAGATCTCAGAGATGGCAAAAGCTAAAGGCATGAAATTTGGTATATAGACTCTTGATGAATAGACGTTTAAGCCGAGGCGCCGAAAAGTGTATCCCGAACTCGGCTGTATTTATTTCTCGAGGAGAGACAGAAATCATTCCAATTCAGTCGTTTCGAATCGCTCGTGCATGAAATGTTTGGGGCTGTTGGGGTAGAGGAGGAGGGGGGAAATGCAACGAGCGCATTTTCCGCTGCCATTCCGCAAATTGGTACGTATGTCAATTTTCTAACTTTTGACGCAACAGTGCTGCTACTGCGGCTGCTGCTGCTCCTGCCTATTTGGAGGGAGAAAAGGAGTCTGAGCCTGACTGCATGCCTGCCTAACTGTTTGGTTTTTTTTTTCGCTCAGCTTTTGATTTACATTTTCATTTTGCAGCATAAAGAACATTTGACCCAAATAAATAGCAGTTGCAGTCGCCCCAATGCTCTGACGCTCGGCTCTGCTCTGCTCTGCTCTACTCTGCTCTGCTCTGCTATGTTGTCACGCCAAGTATGTGGCTTGAACTGTGGCTGCGTGTAGGCGTGGCAGGGGTGGTTGCTTGGTTGCATTCTGATTCTGGTTGCCGCCAACCACACAATAACACACAATATCAACACAAAAATCCGACAATGCGAAAATATTACGCGACATTTTCCGCATCGCTAGCAAAAGTGCATCACCACCAGCCACCATCATTTTACATCACCATCTGCATTACTATGTATTTATTACTGAAACCATCACCAACAATGGCTATGGGGACAGGGACACAACAACAATAACAAAGAACTTTAGAGCCAAACATCATCATCATCATCATCAGTATCACTTGGCACCCTGGAATTGAAGCTGGCAATGACGTGCAAATAATAATTTACGTCTCTACCAAAATGGCATCTTCCCCCCGTTTTCCAAGCACTTGGCAACTCTACCAGCTCCACCCCTTTTTGTTGTTGTTGTTGTTGTTGTTGATTGTTTGTATTTCATACTTATATATATTTTTATTTCGCCCTAAATAAAGTCAGTTGGCTAAGCAAAGGGCAGTGACCAGAGTTTAATAGCTTTTCAATGGCCTTAACCCCACAAGGGATCATATTTTCGATTATAGATGATAACAGGAGAAATTTTAGACTCACCTTAAAATTTTTAATTGTTGATTCTTCCTTTGTTTGATCATATCTGAAAGTAAAACAGTTTGTATATGGATTAATTATGATATTACTAAATGGATCCATTCTATCGTATTTTCGATTATAAGAAATAACAGGAGGAATTTTAGACTCACCTTAAAATGCTTAATTGTTGATTCTTCCTTTGTTTCATCATATCTGAAAGTAAGACAGTTTGTATTTGGATTAATTATGATATTACTAAATGGATCCATTTCATAGTAGTTTGGCAACTCTGTGGGCTAACTGAAACCACGTTGAGATTAGTTGCTTTAGAAGTGGATAAAACAATGCTTAAATGCTCACTCACTGGCAACAAAGTGCACCTGCCAGGATGATAATTTATTTGGCCCAAAACAGCTACCTTCCATGCCATTCCTTTCCTTACCATTCCAAGCATAAAAGCTCTCGGCATACAGTAGCAAAAGTGGAAAGTGGAAAGTAGAAAGCAGGCTCTTTGCTTGCCGCTCCTTCTCGGCCCATTTGCAGTAAGCACCGCTCAAATTGTTGCTCATTAGCGAGGCAGGAGTCGTCTGCCTTCTTCTTCAGATGCTTTTAAGCGCTCCACAACTCCACAGCCTTGTCCCCCCTGGTCGCACACCCAAAGCAATCACATGGTCGTCGCCGCCACAAGACTCCCCAAGGATGGCCTGGCCCGAGTCGGTCTAGGTTTGAGCAGAATTTATTTATGAAATGATTCCCAGCTAAAAAATATTACCCGGGCTTACTCGAGAGCATGAGAAAAAGCTTGTTGTTGAAGCAGTGGAAAGGAGAAGGACTTGAAGGGATATACAAAGTGTAAAAGAAAATAATAATAGCAGTAGGATCAAAAATAATAACAACAACGTCGATTACATTTTTGCTAGCAAGTTTGGCCTTGTGGCAAGAAAAATGCGAAAAAATATTATAAATGTGACTAAAAAAAAGTCGAATTGAAGAATACACTTTAAAAATAAATAGGTGATTTATTTTTAAACACAAATTATAATAAAGAAATAAAATGTTACTTATTTTTAGCCTTGCTGGTGGCTTAGCAACAGTTGGCCTTTTGCCACTCCACAAATAGTTAAAAATTCTTAGTGCAGACCAAGTTTTAAGCTCGTTAGATCCTGGCAAAAGTTATTAAATTCTTTAGTAAAAAAAAAAAAAGAGAGTATGCACAAGTTTTCAAGTGGTACAGAAGAGAAGGTTGGATAGTTAAATGGTTAGAAGGTTTCTGGGTTTCTGGTGCTCAATTTCAATCATAACAAAGATAATTCAAGTTGAGTTGCAATAAAAAATGCAACAACTATTAAGCTAATTGAGGAATGTACGGCAAAAAAAAAAAGGAAAGCTAGCCGAGAGTTTAGTAGTTTCTCTCCCTTCTCTTTTATTACTGTTACTGTTGCTGTTGTTGCTGAAGTGACTTGCAACTATAAACCATAAAGTCTGAAAAAATGTTTAAACAATTGAAATGTGAACTGCTAGAATGCAAAATGATGTACGTATGTATGCTGGTGTGTAAGAAAAGCAATAAACAAGATGGAGTGAAGTAGAAAATAAAAGAAAATAATCATAAAAGTGCATTTGTGGCGATTTAGAATTCCTACGCTTTACCGTCGCATTCGAAACCTGGTAAAGCGTTTGGATTCTGAAACGTCATCTGCACACACCAATCTCACCAACAACAACAACAACAACAATAACAACAATAATAATAATGAATAATAAATATGATGGATGATCAAAATGAGAATCAGAGTCACATGGGATGGCATCTAATTTGATTAGCAATTGCCCAACCATTCCCATTCCCCTCGGCTTCAATAAAAATGTCAACCTTTATAGACCGAAAGAAAGCACAATAAATGAGATTTTCGCAATATCAATCGCTATTCAGAACTACTAAAATTGTTTGAGACACCACAAGAAGAAGAAGAAGTAGAAGAGAGGATGTAAGATGCAAATATGGAAGCAAACATTCTCTGAAATTATGTAGATGTAGGCACTTTGGGAAGGGCGGGGATTTGTGAGCAAAATTGAGCACAAGTCAAACAGCAATGATGATGATGATGATGTAATTGCAATGCCAGCAAGCAACCAACCAACCAACTAACAATGCTCGAAGATTCCCCAGGCAACGCGACGCGACACAAACTCTTCTTCTTCTGCAACTGACAGGCAGAGACTGAGACAGAGACAGAGGCAATGGCTCGGGGGATTTATTCGCCATCCATATCAATTCGAAAGAGCGCCAGACATTTGGCATTACCATTGCTGCCTTTATGGGGGGGGGCGGGTGGCATGAATAAAAATTGCGTCAGGATGCCCAATGCAATGCAAAATATGAATAGAAAATATGCAAAGAGTGGGAGAAAGAATGCCATGAAGCCAAGGTAGTTGAAAGCAATGGAGAATAGTTAGATCCTGTGTGTGTGTGTGTGCGTGTGTGTGGCAGACAGCAGTTTCACTGCATTTCAGTTACAGGCCATGTATGTGCCTCATACTCGGCCGCCAACCCTAAAAACCTTTTGCCTGGTTTACCAGGCGTTTTGGAATTTTCGGGCCAACTGACTCTGTCCGTCCGTTCGTTCGTCCGTGCATTGTCAGTGCCAGAGCAACTTGACCAACCGCAGAGAATTGCTTATGAATTTTTCTTTTTTTTTTTTCGTTGCCTTTGCCATTGTCTGTCCCTGCACACACAGCAAGAGAGAGAGGGAGAGAGAGGGAAAGAGAGGGAGATCAGTTTGGCCATTGATTTGCCAGCATCCGGTGTTTGAGGTCGGAACGGAACGGAACGGAACGAGAACAGCTAAGCTCATTCACTTCCATTGTCATTCAAGTTAATGGATGGCAGCAGCAGCAACTAACTGAGCATTTGGACAATGGTCCAACAGCGTTGATTACTTTAATTGCTGCTGCTTCTGCTGCTGCTTATTTATTTATTCAATTTATTTGGTATTGTTGAACTAAACTGAACTGAAATGGCAAGTCAAATTGCATTCCAATGCAGCTGGTTATTTTTTTTTTAACTTTACATTTTTTAAATTAACATCACTAACTCTTTTTCCTTTTGGCCTTTATTCCCCTTTTTATTTATTTCCAGAAGCTGATTACACACTAGACGATTCATTTTGGAATGAAGAAAGTCCTGTTGGTAAGTTTTGATGATTCAAAAGGCGTAGAGAGATTTGGCTAAGCCTGAACAACAACAAGAACATTTCCATTTCATTTTATCAAAACAAAAAGTTTTCATTTACCTTGTGTGTGTGTGAAAAGGGTTCACAATGGAAAAGAAAACCCAAAACAGAATGACAGCCACGGCATCGAAAATACAATTTAGCCGCAACTGAATTTTTCATGCTTGTTTCAAATGAAATACACATTGAATTTATTTATTTACGATTTCAAATAAATTTCAGTTTATCTAACGCTACCTGACACACACACACACACACACAGACCTTTACCGGAGGCAGCCAATTTTACCGAGTGTGCGGTGAACAGTGTCACCATTTTGTATGCATGAAACGATAACCGCAGTGGAAAAATATTAAGGCCGGGGAGTCATCGTCGTCGTTGGCTTTTCCCAACGAACCATTGATTTGGTTCGGTTCCATTTCCACTCCCACGCCCCCCTTTTTTGTTGATTGTCTCACCTGAATGTGGGTGGTGGAAACTAACGACACTTTGGAGCTGCTGCTGCTGCTGCTGCTGCGGCTGGGAACTCTAAACTGAGTCTGCTGTTGACGCATGCCAAGCACTCACGTTCGCAATTTTTCAAAATACCCACTAAAATACAGACAGACAGCCCAAAAACAACAAAAATATATATGCATAGCTCTACACAGAAATTTCAACAGCTGCGAGAGCTGCTACTTCAATTCCCACATAGAATAAATTATAGGGTTGCCAGGAGAGCAGACAGAAAAAATGTAGTTGTGTCTACATTCAATTGAAAATTATAACGAGCGCCAGAAGTTCAATTTTTATTTTTTGATGCAATCAAATAGAAAATTACCATGAGCATCTACTGTTAAAAATTCAGAAGCTCATTGATTATATTAACTGAAATATTCTTCTTCTGTCTACATTCAATTGAAAATTATAACGAGCGCCAGAAGTTCAATTTTTATTTTTTGATGCAATTAAATACTGTAAAAATTTCAGAAGCTTATTGATGTTATTAACTGAAATATCCGCCTGACAAAAATAACGTAAGCGCCAATCTACATACAAATTAAAGTAAATGTAAACTATAAAAAGCCTATTCCTGAAAAATTTTATTTCTGCCGTGTTTCTTCTTTAAAAACTTGAATAGCAACCCTCGTGAGAGACACGACACACGCTCACCTGAGACCTGTTTTTTCTGGCTGCATTGAAAAATTGGAGCTTCGTATTGTTGTGTTTTGCTGCTTGGCCTCACCTCAAATGAGATTAAGATTAATTTTCTTAGATTATTGAGAGACACTTTGCCTGGGAAAGAAAAAAGAAGCGGATGATTTAGCAGCGGGAATATCAGCGAATTTTTACTCCAGATGAGTCACAGTTGCTTCTTCTTCTTCTCTCTGTCTCTCCGTCTCTATGCATTGTATTATAAATGATGTGCAAATGAATGATAGTTGACAGGTGCCATTACATGCCATTAAAAGTGGAAACGGAGATGGAGATGGGCACATGTGGCATCATTCGGTTTGCCTTAAGTAGTCAAACAATAAATGGCCAAACAGCGGTTACCTGGATACTTACTACATATAGCAAACAAGGATGCCAGGGAAACATGAAATGAAATGCCACCGCATAAATCAACAGCAAAACTGAGAAGAGAGAAAACTCTCGACGGTCTGCAAGTTGTCCTTTTCTTCATTTTATTTTTGTACCCATAAATGTGTGTGTGTATGAGAAGAACTTGACTTTTGGTCAGGCCAAGAATTCAAGAGGAAAGGCATCTGGGGAAAACAATAAACTATGCAAAGATTGTGAAAGCCAACTGAGGCAAACATTGGAAACTTTTTGACTTGCTCTGCTCTGCTCTGCTCTCTTTCTGTTTAGCTTCTCTCAAAGTAAGCCAAATTGAATTTTTGCGGGGAATTGCAATTCCCCAAACCCTTACTATTCATCCACCCCCAAAACTCGAGTGTAGTTGAAGATGAATGCAATGTTGTCTTAAAAATAAAGGAATACGCAAGCGAGCGGTTTAAATTGAACTTTTTACACAGCAGCAAGTTCAAGAAAATGAAGATAAGTAAAGAAAAAACCGGGAGATGGAAATTGATTGAGCTTGTTTTTTTTGTTGTTAGAAAGTCCCCGTCAAGTTAGTGCCTGTCCGTCGAGTTGCGTGAAATGTGGCAACGCTGGCATCGCATCGCATCGCATCAGTTGCAAGATTGCCGCTCTTGGCATTACATTTGGGTAGTGACACAATTTTGCACACCCATTTGCCTTTGTCTGAGTTGCTGCTGCTGCTGCTGCTGCCAGGAGATTCACACCAAAAAGGGTTCTGCACACTGTGATTCAACTGAGTAAACTTTAAGCATTTAAAAATAAAATCTGCTCATTTCCATGCCCCAAGTTCTTTGCCACAAATGCTGGGTAATTAATCCATTTAACAAATATATAAACCTAAAAAAGCAAACCACTGTGCACTATCAAGTTTCGTTACTCCGTCTCCGTCTCTTTGTTGTTAGGCTTTCCCCACTGAAGTTTAATTATTTTTCAAGTCGTGTGTCTTTTGTAATCCATCCATCTGACTGACTGACTGACTGACTGACTGATGATGAATTACACTGTCTCACACATACACATAAATAAAAGTTCCACCAAGCACGATTACTCTGTGTATTTAGACCCCATTAAAACCCATTCGCATCATTAGTATTTCCAGAACAATTGGGAATAATATTGATGGTAGGGAATGGCTAAATTAAACTATCCAAAATGCCAAAGGCATTGAGATTCTCTCTCATACTCAGCTTTTATCAAAATTGTCAGCCATGGCAACTATTATAAAGTGGACAACCAAGGCGGACGGACAGCTGTCCATTCCGATGGGCTGAGATTGGTGGCCATTTTACCTTATACATATTTTTAGAACCAAAACTGAATAAATCAATTATAAGGACGGGGACGAGATGCCAGGGCCAGGTAAAGCCACATTTACGCCAAGTGGTTGCTCTGTGTGTGTGTGTGCCCTTAACAACGGTACTCGAGCACACGCATGTGTGTGTGTGTGTGTGTGTTGATTGCTTTGTCTCTGAACACCCAAGCCTCTTCGTTTTCTTTTCTTTGCCCACCTGTCCGTCCGTCCGTCCGTCCGTTCGTTCGTCTGCTTAGCAAAGCTTATTTTGCTGGCGTGTCGCTACTTCTTCTTCTTCTTCTTCTTCATATTCTTCTTGTTTTTTCTCTTAATCATTTTCTTTTCATGGCATTGCCAAAGTTCTTGTTGTTGTTTGCGTTTTCGTTGCTGGCATTTTCTATTTTAATTGTGTGCACAAGCTTCGAAATTCACATCTCTCTCTTTTCTCCTTCCATTTGCCATCATTCATTGTTCCATATTCTTGTTTTTTTTGGCATTGTGTGGCCATCTCCAAGTCAATGTCCAATGTGTGTGTGTGTGTGCGAAGGTTGTGTGAAAAGTTTTCAATAAATAAATACAGATAACTACAACTGGGATTAATCGATCTACCCTCGGGGATTCAGGGGATGTGCGTGTTGCCTATATTTAAAAGTGCGCAAGATAAATCACATTTTGATACATTTTGCACAGATTTCTGTGCTTCTTATTGTTACTCCTAAAAATACACACATAAACCACAGGACGACAAGAGAACTACTCCCATACAAATACAAATAAAATGATTAATGAATGAATGGCATTGCCCATTACCATTACCGTAACTGTAACCGTAACCATTACCGTAACCAACAGAGTAATCTGGAGTAGGAGCAGGACTCTTTGATTTACCTCAAACTTGAATAAATTTTCAAACACGCCAACTCAAATTCCGAGAGTGGGAAAAATGGAGTGGCAGCACCTGGACAGCAGCAAACGATTAATCTCTAAGTAATCCCAAATTGTGGCACAACTTTATTTTTTTTTCTGGAGTCGCATGTCTAACGGCGCCGCCGTCAGCTTGTTGGCTATCATTAAATTTATTTGCCAAGTGACGAGAAAAAAAACAAAAAGTTTCTTCCTCATTTTTTGTTGTTGTTGTTGGCATTATTTTGCACAAATAGCCTCCAGAATTTTCGGCAACTACGCAAACGGGGTCGCCCATATTTTTTTGTTGCTGCCTGTCGCCACTGAGGATGACAACGGCAACGCTGCGTCATCTAATTTCATCACATCCAATTTACTTTATAAACTTCCGGCAAGCGGATGCAAAAAGTTGGCCAAATCCAAAATAAAACGCGCGGCGCCCATTGTCCATTGTCCCAGTCTCTATTCCTTTTTTTGTTATCCTGAAACGAGTGGCAGGCAGGCAGGCAGGCAGGCAACTGTACGTGCCGAGCGAGCAAAGCATTTGATTGACTAGCTGACGAACTGGGAGGCCGGAAGCCTTCAGCCGGAAGTTGGCACCGAAAAATCCTCGCACTTTGCCATTTGTGAAACTTTAACTAGGCCTCGACTCATTTTTGTTTCGTATCTTATTTGTTTGCTTGCAGGTGAAGTGGAACGCCTACTAAAGGAGTACAGACAGAACCAGGAGCTTGTGCGTCGCATCGGCGGTCATTACTATCAGATTATCTATCCGGTGCAGTTGCGACACCACGAGAAAATGGGCATTTCAACGCGAGAAGTCAGTCCTCCAAAGGTACGAAATACTAGAAACATAAAAACCACAAATGCCATGGTATGTCTACAAAATCAAATACATCATTTAATATATTCATTCCATTTCATTAAAATTCCGTCCGTAATGACAACATCTGCTCCTGTCCTGTCCCGTCCTCTTTTTATCATCAATTCCGTAAAATTATTGAGGCAGACGGATGCTTCCAGTTTAAATACCTTTTCTTATCGAAAATACATCATTAACTCTCAGTCATCATCAAAATTCCATCGACCATTATGCAAACAATAAAATAAAATCAGTGCCGATAATAACCGATGGCCGATACATACAGAATACATCAATGCTTATACATATTGATGATTTCAGTGTATGCGAGTGTGTAGGTTAATGTAATTTGTGTTCGTGCTATTGTTAATGTAGCAACTTTTGTGTGTGTGTGTGTAATAATTTGATGAAAACATTTTTACATTTTGCAGCCGGGACAACGTCCACGTCCGCACGATGACAGCGGCTTCAGTCGGGGCAGGACAAAGGTATGTATACATATATATATATATATATATATATTTATGGGAAGGACAGTGAAAATTGTTAGCTCTAAAATGGAAGCAGAGAAAGAGAAGAGAGGAGGAAATTGAATGAATGTTATCGTTGGCATTTTTCAATTTTAACATTAAAATGAAATTTGCAAGTTTATCCATCTCCGTCCAAGATGATTATACCCTGGCTGGATATTTTCTGTCCATTTGCCATTTTTCACATAACTGTTTAGCCTGTGGCACATTTACATATCAATAACAAAACTGGGCTGGGTCAAAATTGATGCTCAATAGGCTGATAATTTACTCTAAATGTTGCTGCTGCTGCTGCTGATAAAGCGAATTGTTTGTCCGCCTTGGCTGGCTGCTTCCTGTTGACATCCTCCTCCATGAAGGACTTGCTCTGATTTCTGTCTGTTTGGGGAATTGCATTTTTCATGACGTCTATCGTCTCGCAGGCGGAAATGAAAGTCTGACATATTTGAACTGATTGGAAGCGCCAGATTTGTATGGCTTGCTGGAAGTTTCTCAATAGTCAGCAAAAGAAAGAAATAGTTGAAAGTTGTTCCCAGTTGTTACCAGTTGAAGTTGACTAGTAAATTTGCTTCTCATCTTCGTCCTTTTTTTTTTT
>JAWNPY010000022.1:0-13609 GCA_035078625.1 Scaptodrosophila scaptomyzoidea
GGGGTCTACGACGTCTCCTTCTGTGTGTTACAAACTTCGTGACAAAATGAATATACTTTTTTTGAAAAAAGTATAAAGAGATTCCTGCAATTAAACAGAGCTTAAGAAGATTTTGTCAATTTATAAAATTAAGAAATTCAATTCAAGCTTTAAAAGATTAATTTTTCAATGCCCAAATATTAAAAGGACATTGTCAAGAAATGCAGCTAAATTAAGGAATTATTTTAGAATATTAGGAAATTCAATTAATTTTTATTTCAAACCATTTTTTATTACAATTTTCCACATCAATTCAAATAAAATTAGGAAATTAAATTTGTTTTCTATATAAGTCTTAAAAATATTAAATTTATATTTAAACCCTTCAAATCTTTTGGAAATATTGTCGAGAAATGCAACTAAAATTAAATTAATTTTTTATATAAGACTTAAAAGAAATTGCGGCTTTGTCATCTCAGATAAATTAAAGCATTTTTAATTTTACCTTTAAAGATTCATGTTTTATTTTCATTTGTGGTTTCTCTGTATTTTTTACCTAATTAAAAAAAGAAAATTTCTTATTAATTTTATTTCTTTAGATCTGAAATTGCAAATAATTTTGATTATTTTACAGAGAGAGGAAAGACCAAATTTATTTTGCTAAAAATAAAATATTTAACTGCTCTATTTATTTTTATAAAAAAAAATATATTTAGGACCTTATTTTTTTTTCTTTCTTTCCTTTTTTTTCGTCATTCTCGTGTGTAAATAATTAAAAAAAATTCTATTGTGCATTTCGCTGTTTTTTGTCTTGTTTTGTTTTGTTTTTAGGGGCCACTTGTCTGCCTGGGCAAACAATGAAATTGTGAAATATTCTCTCGAGTGTTTTACGTTTAATAATAATCCCTTTTGTGTTTTGTGTGTGTGTGTGTATGAAACAAAGCATTTGCAAGGATCAAGGTGTGTGTGTGTGTGTGTGTGTGTGTGGCGCTGAAATCGTTGTAAACACCTCCGAAAATGGAAATAGGATTTTGTCGCAACAGAGAATTAAGTGCAGCACTTGACACTTGATGATGATGATCCTGCGACATTTTGGGAGGAGGACATTCAGTCAGTCAGTCAGTCAGTCAGTGAAACTGGCATAAGTCATCTCTCTCTGCTGATCTCTGTTGTTGTTTTTCTTCTTCTTGTTCTTCTCTCAGTTTTTGTAGTCACTGCAAATAACTGACGCCCCTAAAGATGCTATCGTTTCAACATATTCAACGTCATCGGAAATTGCTAGGCCGCAGGTCAAGAGCGGACAAGAAGAACGAAGAACAAGATGAAGAAGAAGAAGAACTACTCCTACTGGCCAGGGCAAGGAAATGCAGCTTGCAAATTGTTGTCAGATTGGCAAGAATGATAGGTTTTGGTATATAAGCAGGGGAGTATTTTGGCCCCAGGGCCGATGACATTGCATAGATTCCTTTTTTGTTTTTTGTTGAATAAAATTCTACTTTCCTAAATAAAATTGAATAATTTTCAATCTTACATTACAATGACCTTGTCCCAGGCAACATCAAATCAACATAATCTAATCCAGTCCAAGTGCATCTTGAAGCCAATGCCAAGTCACTTAAGATCGTGAGAATTTCATTTAATTGATTTCCACATCAGCATCTCCAGCATCTTCGCAGTTGGAATCACCCAATGCCCAGTCCCAATCCCCCCAAAATCCAAGTCTCAACGCATATGGAGCAAATGAGATCGCCATAGAGTTCAAAAGCCGCACATGCGCATCACAAATCCGATTTAATCTCAATTGTACAAAAAAAAAGACACTGTCCATTTCCATTGGTTTGGTTTGGTTTGCTTTGCTTTGGTTTAAGATGCAAATGCTGCGTATTTTTCTGTTGCTGTTGCTTTTGCTGTTTCAAGAGAAAATAGCTCAGGAGCAGCAGACCAGACCAGACCAGACCAACAGCAGCAGCAGCAGCAGCAGGCAATAAATACTTAAGCAAATGTAATCAATATTTTATGGTGTTTTGTAGAAGATGGGAAAATCCGTATACAATATATAAATACATATATAAGCAAACATGTTTTACCATTTCCGGTGGGGAAATTGCTTGTTAGAAAATAATGCAGTGAGATATATGGTATAGTGTAAAAAGATCTAGAGAATTCAAATGATTAACTCTTTTTTGGATTAAGGTTTGATTGAAAAAATGAAAAGAGTATACAAGTTTATGGCAAAAATCACTGTCTTTGCTATCTTTTGAAAAGAAACTCAAGTTCCTTGCCCGAGGCATGTATCTGCAATTTTTCATTATTCGTCGTACTCTTTAAGTGATCGATCGAAATTAAATAAGAAAAGTAAGCAACAAGAGACGCCGAACTGCTCAAAAGAACTCAGCAGCAGCAGAAGTAGCAGCATAAAAGAAGGAAAATGTTTTCTGCCATCCCACAAAAGAAACAAAAAAAAAAATACAAAATACAAAAATACAAAACCAAAAAAAAAAAAAATAAAGGGTACACCTACCACTTCAGGGAAGTTAAAGCCCAAAAGTGGAAAGGGTAGGAAAGTGAACGCGATGGTTAATGTGCGTTTAGATACGAAGACATGTAATTTTCCAGCCCAAAACGCGACCAAGAGAACGGACGGCGACTGCTTGGACGACACAAACTTCTAGCCAACTTGCACTGTGGTTTCAACTTTAAGGAAAATTGTGAAATCGCATCTAAAATTCATTAAACAAACTACCTATACATTTATTTCTTTACTTCTGGCCATCTTGAAATATTTAAAAAAAATTCTTACCTTTGTAAGAGTAATGAAATTGGAAAACCAAGGGAGTTTTATTTGCCTAAAAATTAACAGATTGTCCAGTTTAATCAGTTCGTTTAATTTAAGATAAAAGCAACAATAGAAAATTATTTCAGGAATTCAGGAATAAGCTTTCCATAATAAATATTAAATACAATATACAGTTTATATTAAAATATATATAGGTATTATATATGGTCAAACATTTTTCAGATTTACAGGATAATTGAAATTAACCCAATTTCGTTAACTAATTTTTAAAAAGTGCAGCCAATGTTTTTCTTGTTTTTATTATTTTATAGTAGCTTTAAAATTAATTTTAATATACCTTGAATTTTGAAAAATAGCCAAAGCAGCAAAGGACATCAATCTGAACTTTTTTGTTTATATTTTAAATTACTGAAGACTAAAGGAAAACAATATTATACTAAGTAACTTTAATAAATTATATCTCTTACTTTTTTCCTATAACTCCAATCGATTTGGTGTCTTCAGCAAAGTTGTAGCTGGGACTTTTCTCTTTTCACCTGTAACTCTTAAATTTTGAATTTTGTCACATATTTCGAGTTGTATGGCAGATTACCTTAATTTTAATCGATTTTTGAATATTTTTCAATTAAAATTTAGTTACTTTTTAGCTGAAATATTATAGTTAAAATCGTAAAAATTTAAAGAATTTTCACCCACCATGCAGCAGCAGCATCAGGCAAAAGGAAACTTAATTTTACGCCTCTAGGGAAATAAAACTATGACGACGACGATGACGATGAGAGACCAATGTCTTTTTAGTGGTGGTGGCAAAGCTGCTAGCTGCTAAATCTGGTCTTCTTGGGTCCAAGGTATTTGGAGAGTATGGACAACTTGGAGTTGGATCGTGCAGCAGCGGCAGCCGTCGTCTATGATGACGGCATTGATTATGATGAGTTTGGATGGTATATATGGGTATATGAGTGTTTCGACATTGGCTTTGGCTCTCATTCTTATTGCTGCTTATGGCTATTATTGGGCAGAGCAGATGCGAAAAGCTACTGAAGCTTTAGAGGATGCATGCCAAAGCAACATCGTTATCATCACAATCATCATCATCATCATCATCTGTGACTGCGACTGCGACTGTGACTGGAACACAACAGCATCTGGACACCATAAACCAAAGCTGCCAAAGCTTATGCACCTGTACAAAAAAAAAAGCAGAAAAAAAAGGTCTCAACCAGGCAAGTGACCTGGACCCTCTCCCTCTCTTTCATATCGCAGCTGCATCGCCAAACAGTCATTCCGGGTCCCAGCCAAACGGCCAATCCGGGCACTTTTGCTTTGCGTTTCCCAGTTTACGTTTGCGTTTGATGACGACGACGACGTTGGTTGCTCTGTGTGCTGTTTAATTAACGAATCAACAGAACATCTTTTGGGAGCATAAAATCCATTCTCTTTGTTCCTCCTCCTCCTCCTTTACCCATAGCATCTAATTCACACTTGTCCTGTCCTCTGTTGGCGGGGTGGGTGGTCTTTTCCCAGTCTCAGTTCTGCTCTTCTCTTTGGCGCAAATTGTTTACAATTTGAAAATCGTTGTGGCAAGTCTTATCGCCTCTTCACATCTTCGCAAGCACGCAGCCAGGTAAGCTTAAGAATCCTCAATGTGAGAGTGTAGAATTGGCCCAGACTTGGATCGCAGCAGCCTTGAATTGTCATGCAATGCCGAGTCCGAAAGACTCTCTGGCTAATTACCGCCTCTTGTCCCATCCCATGCCAAACTATGGTAGATGGTCACGTGACAATAAAACACGCTAGATCAAATGCAATAGATCACCCCAAAAACAAAAAAACAAAAAATCGACTATGGACTTGCCAAATTAATTCAACAAAGCATTTCAAATTTTTACCGTTCATGCTACAAAAACAAAAAAAAAGGAAAGCAATCAAAGTCAAAACTCTGACTCTTAAGCTGAGCTTAGTTGAAGTTGCGACTTCATTTAGTGGCCCACAACACGCATTTCTTTACTTGTTGTTGTTGTTGTTGGTTGTTGGTTGTTCGGTTCGACAAACTTTCCAACTAATTGGTGCGTGTGGAGCACAAAACTGCATCAGAAATATGTACATACATATACAAGATAGTACAGAGTGGTACTTATAAAGAAAAGAAAAAAAAATTAACCCTCACTATTATTATAGTCAATCGTATCTTAAATCCAAACAGATTTAAGCAAAGACTTTTCAAAAAAATAAAAAGGAGAGAGAAGAAAATTATTAGTTACTTAAAAAACTAGGTAGAAAAGTTTCAAGTTAAGATCTTAATTGTTTATATAAAATGTTCTTGAGTTCTCTTTTTATATAATAAAAATTTCAATTGTTGTTTTTTTAAATCCAAACGGAAAAGAAGAAAGATTTTAAAAGTAGACAAATATGTAAGTTTATTATAGGAATTGGATATTTTTAAATGGAAGTTGAACTTTTGTTTTTGAATATTGTTTTCAAGCATTACAAAAAAATTTAAGTTTACCTTTGAATGTATGATAATTTCGTCAATATTTCATTATTTTGACTTGAATTGAAGAAATCCAATTTATATTATTTTCTAGATATTATTCATTGCCTTCGATGATGAGGGTTTAACTATATTTAAATAGATTGTATTATTTTATTTTTTTGTGTATTGCTTGAAGGTTTTCTGTGTGAATGTCGCAGTTGACGATCGTGTGCAGGTGATGATGATCCAGCCCAGCTCAGCTCAGTTCAGCCCAGCCCCTCTAGCAATGTCAAAGCCTGTTAATATTCAGCAAACAATTAAAAGATTCTACCAAACAGGGTTGCAACATTAAGCGAAAAAAAAAAAAAAATAAATACAAATTAAAAATTCGTAGATTAATATCATTATTAAAGTTAATAAAGTAAATATTTGATTGGTTTTATTTTTGTATATCTTATGTAGATTAATGTGTATGATTATGTAGCCCTAGTATGCGTATGCCTGAGAGATCTGTCCCGCCAGCAATGTCAGCAGCACTGACAACAACAACGACGGTGCTGGTGGCGTTTGCGTGTCAAGCGACATCATTTGCATGACAATGCTGGGGACGATTCAAATTTTTGGTCTCCAGTCACCACCACCACTCTCACACACACCCATGCCCATTTAGATAAATACAAGTGCATTAATGATTTTCAGTTTCAACTGAAGTCACCGTCTTAGTCTTCGTTTTAGTCGTCGTCGTCGTCGCACAAATCGCTGGCAAATACTTGCACACTTACACACACCGTCACCGTCACCGTCACCGTATATATACATACATCATCAGCGAAGACGACAACACTGGCGACGTCGCTGGCCCCCGCAGGGTTGCGTTTTGGTTGCGGTGCGTTGCGTCGCCAATGCGGAACGGCAGCGTGGCGGACGGCCGAGGTCAGGCGACTGTCCTAGTCAAGCAGTCAACCAGCTGTTGAATAATGTATGCGCTAGCGACACCACTGGCACCTCCTCCTCCTCATCCACCAGAGAGTAGAGGGGGGAGAATTATTTGCGTTCACCTCCTTGCGCGTTTTTCTAATTAAGCGAGAGAAATATTCAAAACCTTTGCCATTGTTTCAACGATTTTCAAGTTCAATTTACATAACATTCCTAGACGCTTTACCTTTCCCTATAAACTGCCTATTCAACTTTAACTTTAACTTGTTGTTGCTGTTGTTGTTGTTCATTTCATATGTATATAATATTATGTAGACGACAAAGACTTGACTTGACTTTGTTTATTTTTTTTTTTTTCTGTTTTAGCCAAGAAAAGAGTTGATAATCTCTTGCAATTTTCCTACTACTCAGTTCAAGGGCAAAATTACAAAAGGTCGACGACAAAAGAATGCAAGTCTAAGCTTGACTAAAAATTGGAATCCTCCCCATTAAGAGATTATTTCAATCGGCTGCCTTTCATTTGTCAGTTCAGCTTGTTATAAAAAAAAAAAAACCAAACTACCCTTAAAAAATTATAATGAAGGATGACTTGACAAATATGTGTAAGCTTCAATTTCAATTCGAAAATGTCAAATTTATGCAAATGAATTTGAATTGTAGTTTAGTCTAAAGATCTGTTTAAAACCATTCCAACTACCTGGACCAAAACGCCAAAAATTCAGAACAAAAGAAACGATGCTGCAATATATAATAATAATAATTTCTGTAAATAAATATTGTGTAATCATCATCGCTGCCATTATCATTTTGGCATTATTATTATTATTATTGTTATGCTGTCCGTCATTTTTTTTTTTTAGAAATCCTCAAGTATTTGAAAGTCGGGCGCGATCTGTTACCGAAACCCTAATGACGACAACAAAAAAAACGAGAGGATAAATGTTTGGTTGGTTGGTTGGTTGGTTGGGATTGGGATGATATTGAGTAGACAGCGAGGACAAAATATCATCATGGCCATCTGGCAGAGAAGTATTAAGTATTTTCGTAGTTTTTGTTGTAGGTATATTTGTATTGTTACGCATTTCATAATGTTTGTCGAGTGAATATTGTGTGTACCTTATTTTATTTACTCATCCCATTGTTTTCCCACACAAACACACAACATATTGTATATAGTAATATATGGAAGAAATTTATATGACAGCGTAAATTTTTATGTATTTATTTAGTTTGTTGCAAGCAGAACTAGAAGATTACTTGGTTTTGAGCAGAGAATTTTATATATCAAAGATCTAATTAAATTTGATTTTATTAGCCCGTTTTAATCTATAAAAGAGTTCTGAATAAAACTTAAGAATTTTACTTAAACAGCTCTTAAAATATGGAATAAATAAATCGAGAAAAAGGTCTACAAAAAGATATGCCTGAACTATAAGGTTTTAAGGGTTTAATTAATTAGTATTTATTGATTGCAATATGATAGATAAATAAATAATAAATAATAAACTGCAGTATTCTTAATAAATATATGAAATTATTTTGAAGTCTAAAAATTTTTTAGTGGGCTTAAAGATAAGCTTAAATATGTTTTTCAGATCTTCAGATTATTTAAAAATATTTTAATGCAAGTCGAAAAATCGAAAATCTTTGTGAATGAAAAGATGAAAAAATTCTAGCATCCTTTCTAATTATGTTTCCAAGACATTAGCAATAAAGCCAACTTTATATTGGTACTCTCAAGTTAAACTGGACATTATTTTGTAAAGCTTTTTGGCATGACGAAGAAGTTAAAGAAGATGACCAAAAGATAGCGTTTTTTCTGTTATTATTATTGCTGTTTATTTTTTTGTTGTTGTTGTTGTTGTTATATATTTTCCATTCCATTGTATGTAGTTGTATGTATATGTAAGGTATCTAATTAAGTAAAAATTTATGCGCGTGTTCAGTGAGGACGGCAAAGGCAACGGCAACGGCAAACAGCAGAAAACTGCAGAAGTGAAGCGATGAACGTTATTTTTTAAACATTAATTGCGAGTTGGCGGTGTAATAACTGCGACTAAGACTACGAAATCATAGCCAAGTTGGACTAAACCGAATGAATGAATGACTGACTGACTGACCACCACCTACAGATGAGTGACGTTGCCATCATCATCGTAGCCATCCACCAGCTGCGTTTGTCTTTGCTGCTGCGGTCTATGGTTTCTTGGTTACATTATACAATATACCTACATACATGGCTATGTATTTACATCTTCATATATATATATGTAGGTATATATTTACTACGTTTATTGTAAGATTAAATGCATATGCATGTAATGTTATTGGTGTACAGCTATGAAGGAGCAGCAGTGGCACAATATTACCGGCTGTATAATAAATCCATTTAATATATTGTATTTAAACCGTTCGTTATGATCTCCATCTCTCTAAGAGTCGCTGCTCCGCTTCTGCAACGCCCTGATTGCTACGTATTTTTTTCTTTCTGTTTTTAATGCAATGGTCAAGGATGATAAAGTGTGTGAGGAGTTGGGGGAGAAGGCGTCAGTAGTTGTTGCAAGTAGCGCGTCGTACTTAGTCACGCTCAAGTGCATTGCATGTTGTGATTAGAGGTCGAAATAGAATATGAATGTTTTTATTATTATTTTGTTTTTTTTTTGTTTTTTAATAATATTTAGCTTTGGCTTTCTCACTTGTTTTTGTTTTGATTTTGATGTATTTTTTGTATTATTATTTTGAAGAGTCAGTTGATAAACTGATCCAACTTGAATTATTATTTACATGCTCATTAAATGTGTGATTCTGGTTTCATTCATTTTTGGTAATCATGAATTTATTTCAAGTGGGTCAGCAGGTTGAATTGTCTTATTAACAGTCCCTATAAAATAATCCGTAAAAAAAATCGGAATAATTTTGATTCATCTTTATATTCCTTTTTAAATATAATATAAGAGCATCTTAATGGATCTTGAATCTTGCTTTGTATTGACGATTATTGATTGAAAGACTAAGACTAGATTTTTACTGGGTTTCAACTCATTTATGGCTCGTAAGGTTGTTTCTATCTTCTGAGATCTTAAATGATAAAAGACGCTGGAAAAGTAGATCGAGCATTCAATTTTCAGGTAATTCGAGTAGATTTCCATAAGGATCCCATACTATTATGATTGTCATAGCTCAAAAAATTTGTCTATCTATAAAGAAATAAATTAAAGTAAATCTATGATTATAATCAAAATAATTTCCTCTTCAAAAGACAACCAAATAAATCTATTAAAATTGATTAGTTTTGGAATAAAATCTCTTTTGTTGATTTTAAAATTAGCTTCTGGTTTCATTTCATGGCAATTGGCAAAATGCGCCAAAAATAGCTAAACAAAAAATGAAAATTCGATGTACAAGGATGAAGATTCATGTTCTCAACTCTCTCCATATCTGTGTATGTGTGTGTGTGTGTGTGTGTATGGAGTATTTAATGCTTGAACAGCACGACCCACGACCATGACAATGATTTTAAGTGCCCGGACTGGAACAGGGCGCGATCTTTGTGCAAATGGAGAGGGCAGTTCCAGTTCCTGCTTCTCTTTCCACTCCATCCAGATGTAGTTTACGCAGCTACGTTTCAATTAGCTCAATCCGAACGTGAAAGTGCGAATATATGTATATATTTAGAAGGCAAACCAAACCAAACTAAACCGAACCAACTCAACCCAACAGATGCCCAAAGCTGCCAAAGATCATGTTGTTTTTTCGGAACTCTTTTTTTTCCTCCCGAACGAGAGGAGCTTCGAGTTGGGTGTGAAATGTGCAAAGTGCAAATAGTCATAATTGCTAAAAGAGAGAGAGAAAGAGAGGAAGGAATTTACTCCTTGTGTTGATCATTAAGCGCAGTTGTTCACTTAACGCTTGAAAGCATAAACAAATGCACGCGCGAAGAAATTCTAGAAATCAATTTACCCTTTCTGTAAAGTTGTTAAGTGAAATGAATGTCATACATACATAGAAGAAGAAGAAGAAGAAGAGGAGTAGGAAAAAAGCCTAGGACAAATTCACAAACATTTCCTTCAAATAATAATTAAAGTTGTATTTGGTTTTTGGGGGCCCCAGGAAATACATACTTGTGGTTTTGGACATGTGACGGAATGTTTATGATGCATTACTGAGCAAACACAAATCTACTCCTTCATATGTTTTCATTTACAATACATCCAGCAATATGGTAAAAATGCTCTGGCTACTTGGCAACCCGGCAGCTGGAATCTCTGCACTTTTTGATGAGCTGATTATGAGGCAAAAACTAAAAAAAAAAAAAAAAAAAAAATAAAAGCATACGCATGTTGCAGTTTATGAAGCGTGTAGCATTAAACATCATCAATTTGGAATTGTTTCCAGGAAAAATTGACAACGATGGGCTTAAATATACACAACACATGAAAAATGCAAAGAATATTAATCCTAGGGTCACCCTAAAAAAGAATACAGTTAAATCTCAATTATTGGAATTGAAATAAAATTGAAAACATCATTCAGACAGGATTCCTAGTAAGCTCTTAAATTATATTATATTTTTAATTTTAAAAGATTTTCATTCAGGTCAATGATACAATATTTTTTATTTTTTTTTTCTTTATTTTTGAGTGCTTTAATTGGACAATCTTCGTTCAATCAGAGAGAAACCAAAACAGACGCGCACGTGCGACACTCGAAGCGATAGGCAACAACTCATTAGCCTCCCCTCGTGGCAGACGATATTGCTTCCGTTCTAATTATAATACTCGACATTAGTTTTCTATTCGATTCGATTTAAAAAAATATGGCCCAAAAACACTCCAAAGTGCTTTATTATGATAAGACAACAACACAACCATTTGAGTAGAGAAGTTTTGTAATTGAGATCACTTTCCGGCCGTATGCATTTCAATTTCTATTTGTCAATTGATTGGCATTTGAGAGCCGAAAGCGAATGTGGCTACCGGAATTGCCTCAAGTTTAAATCGAATCCAAATGCAGGGGAGCAGATAAGAAAGAGTCTAAATTATTTGGGGGGAAAAAATAAAACTGGGAGAGATTCGGTTTTTACGTGGACTTGAAAAATGAATTCGAGTTAAGAGCGACAATAATTTGGCACAAGTTTAAATAAAAATTTCCCAAACAAGCACAAAAATCACAGTATTTATTAAATTGAGATCTCTGAAATCATTTTTTTCAAATTAAAATTGAGAAGGGATGGTTTTATTTAGCTCCAAATCTTGAAAATAGTATCAATTTTAAGTTGAAATACATAAAATAGAAAATGGAAGGTTTGATTTAGATCAAAGTCAATTCTTTGTCGAAAGTATTTTTTTTTAAATAAAATTAAATAAGAATAAATCAAGCTGCCTTAAGCTTGACATATAAGGAAGATTATATATTGTATTTCTTTATGATTTAAAAAATGTCATTAAGTTTTCAAAACTAATTGAAACCTTGACTGTTTTTTTTTTTTATTATTATTTTCAGAGATCTTTATACATATATAAATTGTCCTTATGCATTTTTGCTGTAAATTCAATCCTTAGCCCTTTTAACTCCACTTGGACTTGTGTGTGTAGTTCAACTACTAAATCCGTTGATTGGACCTTATACAAATGGGCTGGCTACATAATAAAAAGACTCTTTTACCAAGGGCAACTGTTTTCTGTTTTCTGAGTTCGGTGTTCTCGTTCTCGATACGACAATAACGAAAATGGAGGCGACGATGTCGGGTTTTGATGTTGAACCGCATGTAGTAAAATTGGTTTGCCTTTGCCTTTGTTTGTGGGTCCATGGTCAGTCAAAAAAATACGAAAAAAAAGGTAAAATTCACAAATTACTCTCATTTCGTTAAAACGGCACAAAGGCAACAGCAGCAACACCAACAACAACAACAGCAACAACAAATAACGACAACATTGCCAGACAGAGCAACAACAGCGGCAATAACAACAAAACGACATAATCATCGTCGCCGTCGTCTTATCCGTGGTTAAAAAATTAATAATTTAAATTTATGGAAAACGGAAAGAGAATGAAGCGACGAAGTCATCGCCAAAACAACTTCAAAGCTGTAGTCTATTATAAAACAACATGACTCGAAACACACACACACACACAAAGTGAAGAAAAATGAACGGTCAAATAAAAAAGGCCGGACACGGATATGGACGACACAAACACACACACAAACACACACACACACCCAAAAAGATACAGATACAAATTTATATATATCTATATAGTCTGCGATGTATGGTTTCTTTTGTGAATGCAAGTGCGTGTATTATTTTTTTCTTTATTATTATTTAAATAAAAGTAGGTATATAAATTATATACATTTTTAAGTATTCAAGTATTGAACATAGGAAGAAGTTTGAGAAAGACAAAAAAAATAATATAAACAACAGGGTGACGAATTCAAATAGAGGGAGTCTTATAGAGTCCAAAATTCAATTAATAAAATATTTAAAATATCTCTTATAGAGTCTAAGTTTCGGTAAATAAATTATTAGAAATATATTTTGGGCTGTATAATTTAATAAATTAATTATTTGGATTATTTCTTTTGGTCTACGATTTAATAAGTAAGTCAAACCGAGTCGGAATGAAACTGTAATCGAAATAAGGAAAACCGAAAAAGAGAATTGATTTGGGTTAAGTTTTTGGAATGTTTTTCATATATTTATTTCAGTTTTAGTTTCAATCCCTGATTAATAATAAAATAAATATGATAAAAAAATTATTAAATTATAAAAAAAAAATTAAATTGAAAAACATAAGCCAAGTTAAATAATTTCTAACTGTAGAATATTTAACATCAATTTTTGTATTACGAATCAAAATTTAAAATCTATTTTATTAAAAATAGTTTAAGCATAAGCATTAAATAATTTATACTTCTTTTAGGACTTTAGTTATTGAGAGTATTTATTTTCTACTTCCTTAAGCTGCCTTTCACCAAAATTGAGCACCCTGTAAATTATACCGATCAAAGTTAAGCTTCATTTATACTTACCTATATATATACTTATACATACGCACACCGATACGCACATAATTTAGAGCGTAAAATCGAAAATTTGTTTGTCCGTCATTGTCGAAAATAAAAAAATGAACAAAAAAACAGAGAAACCCATTAAGGTTTCATTCTATGGGGTATTTTTTTTTTCATTGTATTTATCTGTTTTTTTTTTTTTTTGGTGTGTTCAATTCTACTGCAGTCACTGGCAATCGATTTTTGTTTGACTGGCTGAAAAGTTAATAAACAAAATGATGAGCCAAATGATTGAAGAAGAACCGCCAATCAATGAAAATCCTCAAATCAATATTAAAAAAAAAAAACAAAATAAACTTTCAAAAAAAGAAGATCTTAAAGTTTTTAAAATTGTTGCAGTTTTCTGTGTGTC
>JAWNPY010000022.1:13709-93103 GCA_035078625.1 Scaptodrosophila scaptomyzoidea
AAAAAAAAAAAACAAAATAAACTTTCAAAAAAAGAAGATCTTAAAGTTTTTAAAATTGTTGCAGTTTTCTGTGTGTCTAATTAGCTTTGATTAAGTTTTGAGGATTATTAATATCCTTTTGGTTAATTGCAATATTCTTTTTTTTTTTGGATTTTTTTTTATGACAAAATCACACATGCCCAGCAGACACATTGGGATCAGGCCAAGAGAAACAAGGGTCAAATAAAAAAGAAATTAAAAAATGATTAATTGGATTCGACGAATCAATGTTGAAGAGGGCTACCAATTTAGTAGCCATTTCGCGTGAGGCAACCATAACCAAACCAAACCAATCCAATCCAAATGAAACCAAACCAAATCATTCCCAGCAATATTTGAGTGTCAGTCGCTCTGAGTAGGATTCTCTGGACATAATGGGAAATTTTCTGGATTGGTGTGTGGACTAATTTTCAGCAGAACAGCATAATAAATTAACAAATAAAAGTCGGGGAGCCAGCTAGCTGCGAGTCCAAAAAAAAAAATGGACAATCAAATAAAAACAAATTTGTTGCCATGTTTGTTGTATCCTTGATTCTTTTTTCATTAATACTACACACAACGACGACGAAAGCGACGACGAAGACGACGATTTTTTGGCAGAAAGGAAACAAAACTGCCAACATTTACTGTCGCCGCCAAAGTAGTCATCATCATCATCATCTTCTCTGTATTTTTTTTTTTAGTTTTTGTGGTCAATGTCTCGTTGCCTTAGTTTAAGGGGGCCACCATTAAAATAAGTGCTTAATTACATTTTTGTTGTATTTTTTTTAGAGTTTTGTTTGCTGTCATGTTATAAGTTACAATAATCGGCAAAATGGATGCCTAAACGTCAAATCCGCACAACACACGAACAAAAACAACAACAAGAAAATAAGCAAAAAAAAAATAAAGCCCATATCCGTGCTGGTCTCTTTTTGATATTGGTCTCTCCTGTCCTGTCCTGTCTTGACCTGTCCTGTCCTGTCGCCTGTCTGGTCTGGTCCTGCCCCCTTTTTGCCAAAGATCGAGAGCAGACAAAGCCCAAAAAATAAAAAAAAAAGAAATAAAAGCTGTGTTCGCGTAGAATGAATCTTAATGAATTTCGATTTGGAATATGCAAGAATCAGCAAGTGGGTGTTACCTTCTTGGCTGTAAAGTCAAAAAGTGGCATCTAAATTCCAGACAGAATAGGTGGACACCGTTTGCATTCTCTTTTTCCATTCCATTCCATACCAATCCATTTTTTCGTTGTTGTTGTTGTTGCTTTTATTCAGCGCGCATTTCTTTTGTCGTCGTTGTCGTCTTCGTTTTTGTTGTTAGTTTTTAAGGAGCACAGCCTAAGAAACTGAGATACTGATTAGTTGTTCAAGTTTTGGCTCAAGCGCCTCGCCAAAAAGGCAATTCAAACGAATTCCGTATTCTCTCTAGCCAGAAATTTAAAAAATCTTGGCTGTTTTTAATCCAATTTGAAAGAAAATTAGCAAATAAATAGAGAATAAAATTATATAGACAGAGGATCTTACCTAAATGTTATATCTTGAAAGATCAGTGATCATTGTTAATCTAATAAATTTATCTCAGTGGTTACGAAAGTTTTTTCTGTATGTACAAACAAAAGTGAATAATAAATGAATATTAGAAATATCAGAACAACTTCAGCCAGTTTAGAAATCCTTAAAAACTAAAGAAATTGGTTAATATATCTCCAGTTGCCGTGAAACAATTTGAATGCAATTTTTATATTCTTGTTTTAATTTAAGGTTTCTAATTACGGAAGCGTTTGGATTTCTTAAGTTAAAGTAAAATTAAAAATATATTTACCATTTCTAGAATTTTATCAGGCTAAAAGAAGAACCCAAACATCAAGTAAAAGCAAGAAACTAAAAATAAATAGGTATTAACTATTTTAAAATTAATTTCTTAAATTGAACATTATACCTAAAAAACATGAATTTATTCAATGTTTGAAGTATAATAAAATATAGCCAAATAAGACATAGAAACATAGAAAATTCCATGAGTAATATAAAAGCCCCAGAAACCCTTTATTTTAATTGATATATCAATAATTGCTCATTATAAATTTTACAATTTGAACAAAACACAAAGTTTTCCATTAAAATTAAAATTTCAAATTTATAAGAACATAAGCTAAACTAATTTCACATTAGAGTCAACCTATTCCTTGAAATAATAAACAAATAAATAAGTTTTCCATTTGCTACAAAAAAAAAGACAAACAAAATTGAAACTGAAAGAAATACATACCAAAAAAAAAATAGAAAGAAAGAAAATACTGCCTTTTAAGTGCCCTGGAATGGGATGCATCATATGAATTGTATATAGATATAGATATAGGTATACACATACCAGGTTATATCGTCAATATCTTTTGTCTTTGTTTACAGCACTTGAAGCAAAATGTTTACCTAAAATTGAAATAAAAAATTGTGTAGTACGCATTAAAGTTTTGGACCGCTATTTTTCACGTAAGATAGCATAAACTAACAACAACAACAACAATGAGACTGAGAATGAGAATGGGGCGGTCTAGGTGATTAGATAGATTTTGAGGAGCTGGTGAGAACATTGAGCGGACAGAGTATGACCAGATTGACGTTTTCTTTTCGTACATACTTTAAAATAAATGATGCCACTAAAAAAAATGTGTTCGTTCGTTCGTTGGTTCGTTGGTTCGTTCATGTTCAAACCGAAGGTTATTGCTGCTCAAAGGGAATAGAAATAGGAATAGGAATACAAATACATATAATTTGTAGCACCTAAATTATTTTTATAATTATTTGATGTGATCAATGTTTGGCTCCCTTAAATAAATAGTATACGATTTGTTATTGTTATTGTTTGAGAATTTCTACGCCTTTGCCCTCCTTTAAATTTGAATTTCAATCTGATTCGAATGGTTTTCTACGAAAAGTGATTTCAAGATGTTCGGGTTAGTATAAACATTATCAATCTATGGAAAGATACAATTGCGTAAAATTGTATTTATATTATGCCTAAGCAATGTCTTTGTGAGTTAACATATAAGTATATACACACATATATATATTCTTTATATGATCTCGAGTAAATAAGTAGAATAGATATGTTTATAGGTAAGTACGCGTATTGTTTGCTTTTTCTTTCTTTCTTTTTAATTTTGGTTTTTTTTTTTCTTTTTGTGTTCATTATTGTTATTAGAGCACATTTTTCATCGTAATTTCTTTCACGCGAAATAGTAAAAAATAAAGACTACCTACTAAAAGTTCCCCACTGGTTGGGTTGGTTGGGGAGTCCATTTCTTTCTTGGGCTTGGGTGCGCATCGGTGAGTGTGCGGCATCTTTCGTTCCAACGGATCATTAATGTGTTTTGTTGGTTGGTTGGCTCAATGGTGGGTTGGATTCGCTTCTATGATTTTATTTTATTTTATATACATATAGGTGCATATACCTGGCGTTATGGCATTACCACTTCTCGACCTCGGGAGCATTTTTTGTTTTTAAATAATAATAATAATATTGTATTTGTGAATTTTTAACATTTAATGACTTGTGCAATGATCTTGTTTTCAATTTTTGATTTCTTTCCATTTCGCCCACAAATGTTTATACCCCGAAAAAATTATCAACAGAAAATAATTATAATCATGTGGTAATTAATGGGCATGCAAATACAAATGTTTTTTTATTTTGATAGAAAGATAAATTTGCCAATTGTTGTTCTTAATGTTGTTGTTGTTGTTTACATGTAATAATTACTTATACGACTAGTTGACTGCCTGAAAATTATGAAATTATATTTTTGTATTGTTTGTTATTCTTAGTTAAAAATCCAGAAAATAATGCTGCAAATTAATTTACATTTTTAGTCGCTTGGTTTGATTTTAAGGCGCTTTTGTTTTTTTATGTGCCAGAATCATCAAAACAAAATATCTGAAAACTACTTAATTGTTAAGTATCAACAAAATATAAATCCCAAGATTTCAAACCAAAACAATACCAAAAAAAAAAAAAAAATTTAAAGTAGCAAAACGATTAAATTATTTGAAAACCATGCACACACACACAAACACACAGATACAATTATAGAAAAGAAAGAAAAATCTTTTCAAAACAAAATAGACAAAAAACAAGCAACCGAAAAACCAAAAAAAAAATGTATACAAAAAGTAAGAAATTACCATTAATATAGGGCAACGCGCCGACAGACACCAACTGCGAATGATGTGCAACAGATGGCCCCCACCGAATTCGTAAGATTCAGATTCGTATTCTCAAATCTTCTGCTTCTGCTTCTTCTTCTTCTACATTTTGGTATTAGCCACCGTCATCGTCATCGTCGTAGTCGTAGTCGTCGTCGCCAGAGATGTCTGTGGTAAGCAGTCAACACCCAACAGAACACACGGCACACAGCCGCCTACTCCTACATCTCCGCATCCGCCTCCTCAACGGCCTTAAAAGTTCTCCAAGTTCTTCCTGTATATATGACGGTGACGGTGATGGCAACGGCGTCGAATCGGGCACAGCACTTAGACACTTGAGTTGTCCAAAATGTATTGAACTGTATACGAAATGGATCAGGACTGTTTCATCTTAAAACGTTCAAAAGCACAGCAGGTTGTCTCCAGGCAGCCCCCTATCCAAATCTTTCTTTCTTCCTGCCCACCCCTTTGTTTTCTTTTAGCCAGAATGAATCAAATGCAGATATAAACATTCCTACTCTTTCTCCTTTTTTTCCTCCTCCTCCTGCTCAGTTGGCGTTTGCTGTTTCTTCTGTTTAGATACACAAATAAAAAGAGTCTTGGTGTGTGTGTGTGTGTGTGTGTCGATCAGTACATGGGCAAGAATAACAAAAATATAACAGATATAACAACAACAACAATATCAGCAGTGTGTGGTAAAATTAGGCTGGCCCCCAAACAAGTGCGCCACTTGGACGCCCCATTCTTTCAAGATATTGTCATATAGACGCACCAAAAAAAAAAATAAAAAAAATGCCATGGATCTTTTACATTTGTAGCAATATATCCAAGTCTAAATACTTTTTTTTTTTAATATTTAATATGCTAGGATATCAAAGAATTTACTAGATATTTGACAGTCTGATTGGCAACAAATGTTTAATTTTCAATCAGATTTTATGGGACAATTTGAAAAATATGTACTATTTATGCACGTTATTAAAAAATAAAGCTTGTAAAAAGAAGCATTAGAATTGGCAAAAAAATATATACCTACTGATTAGTAATTTCAAATCTAGAAGACCTCACAAATTTCTTGAGTTAAATGCACAAAAAAAGGTAAATCAAAATCCCCAGAATTTCTAAAATCACAGAACTCAAGAAATTTGTGAATTTTATAAACAGAATCGCCACAGAAATCTTTTCCAAATTAATTCTATTCTATAGATTTTCTACTAGAAAAATTTTTGAATTCAAATTTAATGCTTACAAAATAAACCAAGATACCTAAAATAATAATAATTTTAAACTCTACCGCTATGGTAATGTCAGTTTTCTTTGTAAAATTTTTAAAGAAATATTTACCTTTAATATTTTCTTTCTCAGTTTATTGTATCATTTTTAATTTAAAAATTTTTAAGGGTAATTGCCTCAGTTGGAAGCATTTTTTTTTTCCGCATTTCTAACCAAATGCAACCCTTGACAGCCATAATCGGGTATGAAAATACCTAGCCAGAGTCTGTTGCACATCAGGGAATGCTATCAGCGTCAGTTTCAGTTTCTGCCTCAGCCTGGTAAAAATCTCCTCCCATTTTTCCACACTATGTGGAGATGGAGATGGAGAGTTGGTTGCCTAATTTGTACCCAGGCGCGCAGGTCTACCACAAAAATTGGTCTTGATTGATCGCAGTAGAAAGCTATATAAAAACCAACAACAACAATAACTACAAATATACACCCAAAAAAAAAAAAAATAACAAGCGGTAATCACAAAAAATAGTTTCCACTGATTTTGAGTTATGGGAAATTTTAAATATCTCAAACGAAATTACAAGACAGCCGAAAATGCCATTAACAAGGTTTTTTTTCTGGTTTATATACACAAACTCCAAACAGAGAGACGAAACAGAAAAAAAAACCGATTACGAGTATTTTTCTAGTTGTACCAAAAACGAACACTTAATCAAAGTAAATGAAATGGAATAAAATTGGATTGGATATTTGTGTTGTTGGATTTGCTTTGGCGGTCTTTAATTTGTTCTGTGTATAAAAAAAAAACGAGAGAAATGAGATGCAAAACTGAAGAGAATATTAATTCTAAAATTTGAAAAATAAATGGAACCAAATTTATACTGGTTATTTTAAAAATAAAAAACGCTCATAATTGAATTTTATTAGTTTTAAAAATACATACCTGCTTACATTTAGAAGCTTTCATTATGAAGAAATAAACATCAAAAAATAAACCTTTATTTTCCGTGTTATTTTTAAGTAACTGAAGTCTTGATTTATTCCTTGATTTATTAGCTATAGAACTTTACTTGGGATAGTTTGTTTTTCTTTATAAACTTATTAATGGTGACATTAATTCTCTTGGATTCTTGAACTTTCTTAACTTTGTAGTTCCTAAAAGACCATAAGAAATACTTGAATATTGTTTCTAATTTTACTTTGAAATTCTTTGTCCTTTAATTTTCTTTTCTATTATTTATATAATCTTTTGTTTATAATGCACCTGCCTTTTATCTTCTTTCCTCTCTCTATATATATATATATATTTTTTTTAATCTATACTCTTTACCAGCTCGATAATGGCTAAGAAATCAGCCGCCTGCCTTCCCATAACAAATTTCTCGTTGTATGATGCTGGCTGGCGCTTATTTGGTTTGCTGGTAAGTGCATGACTTCCAGATTTCTATCTTAACCCAACTCATGAGGCTTGAGAGCAAATGCCGCCGTACACAAAAGACAACATACATCATGATTTGTCGCATTATTATTATTATTATTATTTTCCAATCCACTCTCGGTTCGGGTTTGGGTTCGGGTTCGACTCGTTTTGGGTTAAAAAATGAGTTTTAATTATTTTGTCACTTGTTGTGTTATCGGACAGAGGCTACAAAAATCTTGACAAAGACATGACATGGAACAATTTGTAGCATTGCCGCCGATTGTGACAAATTATTGACAACAAATATCGACAACGACAATGACGCTGGCAGAACAGTGGCGCCACCAACCTGAACCTGAAAACACTCAACCTCAGCCTCAGCCATCAATCTCAATCTATGTAGTAATGAAGTAAAAGAAGCGCCAGCATCAAAAGTGCCAGAGAGATTGGCAGACGCGATGATGATGATGATGATGATGATGCTGGGAAGGCTGGGAATCAAAGCCAGGGTCGCCGTCTCTGGGCCAAAAACCTGAACTCTCCAAGCTGTTTGGGCTTTGCTACCGTACACAAAAATACAACATAAAAAAAAAAACATTCATCCGATTCTTTACATAATTATTACGTCTTTCCCTTTCACCATCTTTCCCTTCTTCTTCGGCTGCTGCTGCTTTGTGGTAAAAAGTGCTCGTTCATAGGATAAATGACGAACGTATGAAGAAACTACTCTACTACTCCCGTCCCGAGACATTGGTAGTTACTTTACCCCAAAAAAAAAAAAGTAGAAAGTAAATGCCGATGACTATGGACTAATCTCAGAAATGACGGGCAAATGTCAGTCACTATCACAGATCAAGCGTAGAGAAAATCATTAATTTAAATTGTGACCATCTGAGTGAGACTTTGGTATAACCTCAGAACAACAACAGACACACACACACACACACACGTACATACATATGCCCATAACTATTGCTACCACTGCCATATTGTCGAATTGACCGCATCGAATAGTTGGCGGTTTGGTTTTTTTGGGGCTGGACTTGGGTTGGCCTAAACTGAAACTGGAGGAGAAAGGCGAATGGTGCGTATGCTTTATTTTTTTTTTTTAACCATTTCCAGCTCATGCTGTGATTTATTTTTTTTTTTTTGTGTTAGGCGCTGCTGCAACGAAAGGCCAACAATTTTTGTATGTAGACACACAATCAACACACAGAGAGAGAGAGAGAGCTTTCCCACTAGTATTTATTTTATAGAATTTAAATTTAAAAAAAAAAGAATAAGCTGAAATTTATACTCCATATTAAAATATAACAAAAATAAATTTGATTGACAAAGGAGGAGAAAACCATTAAGATTTTATTGAAAGTCCTGAAAAAATAAGAGTTCAAATGGGCTTAATTTTATTTATTTAATTTTAATAAATTCTGCTTATGCTTGAAAAACTTAGCTTTAGAATAAATTCACAAAAAATACAATTTTTTAAGCTGTTTTTAATCATCATTTAAGCCTGTTAATCTTCAGTTTTGACTGTTTTTTCTTTGTCGCAGTGTATAAAATTTAAATAAATCTATAAAATTGAATTTGATTGACTAATGAGGAACATAAAAACAACCTCTTTTTTTTAAAATTACTTCCTCCAAAAGTAATTTCCCAAATAAGCTTAAAATCGATAATCTTTAGTTTTGACTGTGTACATAATTTAAATTAATCTATAAACATTTATTAAAAAAAATAAACCTAAAAGATTCTGTTTTGAATGTGACATCTGTTTTTTTTTTAACAGCTGATTGAAAAAACCGAAACGAAAAGGACAAGAAAGGACAGATTTCCAGACAGCAGATCCCTGGAACCTTTTTAACTACAATATATCTTACCTTTTTGGCTCAAAAGTAGTCACTGTGTGTTTGTGTGTGTCTTAAAAAAAGGCAACAACGAAAACGAAAAAAAAAGAACGCCTACCGCGGAAGCAGACATTTGACTGCCCAAAACCGGCAATTATCAAAATATGTGCATTAATAATGCGTAGCGGAATGAATCAGCTGCCCGAGACGACGACGACGACGACGCCAACGCCAATGGGGTGAATGGAAAAAGAAACACATAAAAAAAAAAAAAACATATACCAAAGAAGGATTCAGACTAACGCCCAAAAAACTGTTTAACTTTGTTTGTCATATATGCTTTCTTAATTTCCTGTTGCTATTGACATCCCAACTAACCAGTCCCATTCCCCCCCCTCAAATCACAGTCAGTTGGAGAGCCTCTATCTCTTTTTGTGGGACCCCGCCCTATCGAGTATTACTGCCAAGTTCATTACTCGATTGTTCGTTCGGTTCGACCATTTTGGTTTTAGAAAATGACCAAGTCATGCGGGCGGGCTCTCGGGCAGAGGTTTGATAATGTGGTAATGAAGTGAATGATTAATTTCTTAAATAATTTCAAATCACGAAAACGTAATGAGAACAAATTATGTGGCATCATTGAAAATAGCCGCACATCAAAATCAAACAGCAACAACAACAAAAACACCAGGCAACCAAAAAAAAAAAAAAGACTGTCCATTGTAATATTAAATTGTATAAAAAAAAAAAAATGAACAATTGTCCAATTTTTATACATTTGTTAGATCGATGAGACCGCGGGCGCCATAGCTGGAGAGCCCAGCAGGTCACAATTTATATGTCAGTTGACCCTGGGATTATTATTATTATTATTATTACTGAGATCCCCAAAAGTGACAAACTGTACTTGATTTTCTATTCTTCTACACTCAACAGTATTGTATCAAAAGTATTTGAAACTATTCATAGTGTTTTAACAGCTTAAATAAATATTATTTTGCTTTCTGCTCAAGATCCCAAAAATAAGAAGGTTACAAAAAAAACAGTAGAAAAGCTATAAAGTTAAAATCTGTAAAAATAAATGCTAAATAATTGAAAAAAAATACTATTTGAAAATTTTAATTTATAAATTTTAATTAATAATTCTTTAAAATAAAATATTTTAGGCTCTGACTTCAAAACTAACCTCAAGAAGCATTTCAATTAAAAATCAAAAATTTATGGGAATCTATAAGACGTTTTTCCAAAACTATTGCGCCTGGTCGAGTTTTTTTTTTTGTATCCTTTAGCCTTCATTTATTTAAATTCATTTAATTTAGAATACTTATTTAAAAAGCGAGACGTATAATAGTTTTAGTATTAACTAATTAATTTTAAATAAATAAAATAAATCAGACATTATATTTTAAAATCCATTAAATCTTTTGATATTATAAACTTGCAATATCAATTATAATCTGGCCAGTTTTTTGGATCTTTGAAAGATTCTTTTTATCTATTAAGTTCTGCTCGGTTGAGAAGAAAGCTTAAAAGAGTTGATGGAAACTAATTTCTTATGCCCAAAATCGAGATTAATCATTTGAATGGGCCCATAATCCATGGAATATCACTTATCTGTTTTTTATTTTTTTTTGTGAAAAAAAAAACAGAAAAAAATCCACTTAAAGAAATTGAAGCTTACCAAGACGAGGAGGGGATAAAATTGCCCACACTTTTGTGGTTGTGGCCGTTTGTTCGGTTGTTGCTGTTGCTGTTGCTGAGCTTGCATATAAATTACCGGAATTATTTAATATTTGTTACTTATTGAGCGTGACCAACTGGGGCAAAACTGGGAAGGAAAACTGAGACCAAAAACTGTGAGTGAGACACTTAAAAACCAAAGACGATGATGCACCTGCACCAGCGACAAATACAAATACAAATATTTAGTGGCAAAAGCCACTATTAAGGTCATTATCCGCAAACCTTTAGCAAAAGAAAGAAAGAACGAGAAATGGTTAAAGTTGAAGAATTATATATTTAACCAGGGGTTGACAACATCAGCTAGTATGCAGTAGTTGCCAGAAGAAGATAATATATTCATGCATAAGTTAATTTTGGTGCCACTGCCACTGCCACCGCCATCATCCCTACAAACTTCTTCGTTGTTTTTTTTTTTGTTTTTTACGACAATGACGCCGTTTAGTTGGAAATGTGGCAGAGTAAAACGAATGCGCAAACTACTGCGGCATGAAATTAAATCCAAGACTCTCTCGTATCTATCGCGGCTGCTATCTTGAATATCCAACAATGTCGGCAGCCACAGTTGCAGCCACAGAGCAGCCCCCAGCCCAACTTTTGCCAGATATTCAACAGATGCACATGCATGTGCCATGTCCATGTCCAAGTCCATGTCGGAAACAAAGAAAACTCTTCTCTGCTGCACAGTTGCAGTTGTCCAACCATACAATACAAAGATATATATATACAGAGAGGGCACTTGTTCAATGCCCCAGAAAACTTGGGCAGAAACTTAAGATCGCCTCTCTCTCTCGTCTTATTTATTAATGAGGATCGTGAAAAGTGCGACCAAATGTGACGTTTAAATATTCATGAATCACCAAACTATAACGCAACTTGAAGTTGCTTCCGTCCCATCCAATCTACTAGCTACAATTTAACTGACCAGGCCAACAATTTCAAGCAGCGAGGGTTGCAAACATTGTTTTTTGAATTCGCCTAGAAAATCGCTTAACCTTTTCCGATTTAATACATTGCCCTCAAAGTCAAGTATTTTTTTTTTTTTTTTTCGGGAATATTACAAAAACAAACATTGATGATGATGAGAATTCATTGCATTTTACGCATGCCCCGTGGATATTTTGGCCACAGTCCGTCTCCGTCCAACTCCGTCCGTCTGTCCTTGTCCGCCGCTAATGAGAATGCGAGTCAGTTTGGTGGAAAAAGCTGCTGCCGCCGCAGCAAGCAAATTAAACCATCATAATTTGAGTAATGATTGAAAACCCAAGGGTATTTTATGTATATATATATGTATTTTTGTTGGCCGCATTTTGATGATGATTATTATGATGATGATGATGATGATGATGATGTGTGTGTGCCTCCTGGTTTGGTTTGGTTTGGTTGGTTTGGCGGTTTTTCGGTTTCAGTTTCAGTTAAAATTTCAGTTTCGGTTACTGATTTGCATATGTAAATATGCGTCGTCGTCGTTGTCCTGGCATTCCCATCCATCCCCCCCCACCCCGATTCCCATTCCCATTCCTTTCAATTCTTTCGCTTCTATCTTCTTATTCTTCAATGAGCTTCAAGTTAAAACTTGCCACATTTTCCCTAAATGATTGTGAAAATAACGTAATTTGCATGAAGCCAAGTGTTAAATAAGTCGTTTATGGCATATTAAAAAGACAGCCAATTTTGTTGTTTAAATTATGTGTTTCACCAACAATGGTTACACATATTAAATATTAAAAAAAAAAATAATAAATTCGCTGCATCGTTTGTGCCAATAAACTGATGATGGATATTAACTTGGTGTAATTTGTAATTTAAAAAAAAATACATAAAAAGAATATATAAAAGATGACAGAAATTAATTAATTTTTATAAGAATGTGTTATGATTTTGAATGAGCTAATTGATTGGTGATTGGGCTCTAAATATATGAGCCATATTAACTAGAAAAATCTTTAAAAATTGAATAACTTTATTTCAAAATAAATAATTATAAAATAAATAAATAATATAGCTAAAAAATGACAGACTTTTAAGACATCAAAGTTACAAAGTTATGTATATAGATCAATTCTTCTTAGTTATAAAAGTTTTAATAGAATTACTCGCCTTGTTCTTCACTCAAATTGCCAAGATTCTAAACTTGTAGAGGAAACTAATTTTAAAATGGATTTCTTTCAACAAAAATAATGGGATTTGAGCAAGAATGGGAATCATGGCGATAAGAAATATTTCTCTTTGTTTTCATTATTTTTTTTTAAGATATTTTCTCAAATATTTCACCATTATCCACATCCACATTGCATTGGCATTTTAGTGCAATATATTAGGTATATGTATATAAAAATACCATTAAATCCAAGGTGGTTGGCCATTATTAGCCATCGTTTTTGGTCGCCATTGCCGACATTCTCGTCAAGTTGTTGCATTCACCGATGAGACATAGACATAGACTTGGTTTTCTTGGTTTATATTGTTGAAAATAGTTACGATACAGTTGCTCAAGCGTTACCAACTGCGAAAGAGAAACAGACCAAGAAGAAGAAGAAGTTGGTCAGTTTAAGACTTGATGTGGCAGCAGTACCGTTTTTTGGTCACACATAGCACACACACCTGATGAAACGAGGGTGGCTTTAAAAGATCTTGGAACTGGCCTGGGGATTCAATAAATATTTGGGCGACAGGCGGCAAGGCAAGTGAATAAATGAATGAGTGATTAAGTAAACTTGAGGCGGCAGTTTTTGTTGTTGTTGTTGTTGATTTGGACGATGACCAGCCAAGCATTTGCCGTTTGTTGCAGCACCAGAAATGCATTTGGGACACGCCAGTGGCAGTGAAGCGTTGCAAATAATTTCAAACTTGCATAACAAACACACACAACACTCATGGTTGCTGTTTTTAATAAACTTTTAAAGATGATTGCTCAATGGTGGCAAATATTTAAACAAACCCAAATGTTTGTCACTCACTCGAAACCAGGAGCGGTTCAAGCGGCTCAGGCGGTTCGGGGAGAGAGACTAAAATTAATCATGTTTCGTGATTCAGCTTGGTTTGTCAAACGCAAATGTCACATTGATGAATGATTATTGTAATTAAGCGTTTAACGAAATCAGGGACTCAATATATGAACTCACAACTCAACGAGATTGCCCTCAAAATTGTGCGCCCTTTGTTGGGCGCTGAAATTGGCCACTCAAAGAGACGGTGACATGGCGAATGTGCGACATGTGCCAAGTCAGCATTTTCTCTCAAGTTTATTCCCGTTCGGACAGTGTCTTTCTTATTATTAAAATTATAAAGAATTATACTAATTACTATTTATATATTTTTATTGCCCATTTTTAGTTACATTTTCGTCCATTTTACCCAAACAGAATTTCAACAAAAGCCATCTGCAAAATTAAATTGTAAATTTTCAAAGCTCTTGGGACAAATTTCTAGCTTTTTATATGTCTGCAACGTTGAACGGAGCTAACGAGAATTATGGCCTGGAAAACCCTTGCTGAGAAGTCCTTTTAGCCGCCGCCCAAAGGCGTCTGGCTTATGTGGGTGTCGTTGTTTGTGGTGTCTGTGTGTTTGTGTGTGTGTGTGTGGTCGCATCTCACCTTACCGCGACGCGACGCGGTCAGGAAAATGCCACCGCAACGGCAACTCATTCGTTTTTCAACCCGGAACGGAACCTCATCGCCCCATTCTCCCTTATAATTGTTGCTCCAACTTTAGCAGCTCCTCCAAGGCAAACCAGAGTAGACAGCCATGTTTATGCCTGTAGTCTTGACATTTGACAGTTTGTTTATTTTATTTCGTCACAATTTTTTTTTTGTGATGATTTGTAGGCGGTTTAGCGCCAATTACTCCGTAAACTACCCAAAACGTCTTACGATGGCGCCAAATTCTAATTAGGAAGCAACCAACAAACACTTTTACACTCACCCACACACACAAAAATACCCTAAACTCGAGAAAAAAAAAGTAATTAAACCTTGATTTCTTAGTTGAAAAAGAGCATTCCAACTTCTATAGAATTTATATATTTTTTTTTTTTGGCATTCCAACTTGTTGTTTTTTTTATAGCCTTTAATGTAAACATTATGATTTGTATACACACATTTATCGACAGACGACATTCGGAAGAAGGGGGCCATGCGACTTTAAGACACATTCATCTGTCTATAAATGAATGTGTATATATATATGTGTGTGCGTGTGTGTGTCTGGAATTTTGACACATTTTATAAGTGATAAAGTTTACACCGTCAATTAAAAAATCAAAAAAAAAAAATGAAAAGATTTAGTCAATTAAAGTAAAAGGATCCAGAAGGGAATTTTATATTAAATTTAGAAAAGAAAATCTCTGCAGAAACACAAGTTACTTAAATTCCATTTAGAAATCTTAGTTTTAAGTCTAAATACAAAAATATTCTTAGGGACAATTAAAAAAATAGACTTTCAGAATCATTTTTGACCTTAAATATAATAAATCATTGTTAATAAATAAAAGTTAGGTTAATTAAACTTTAGTAAGTAAATAAATAAATAGTTTTAGCTACAATTTATTTACTTTCTTGGTTTTAAATAAATTGTTCCTGAATCATATGGACATCTATAAAAAATTAATTAAAATGTTTTTCCGGGATGCTTCTATTTTTTTTAGCTATTTAATAGCTGATGAAATAGCTAAAAGGCCTAAATGAATTTTTGCAGGGTTTTAAAAGAATCAGACTTTATAATATAAAAATTATAGCAATATTCAGAGCTGGACTCCGATTTTGATTGATTTTTTTATAATATGTAAGTAATTGAATTTTTTAATAAAATACATATATTATTGAACATCAAATTCTTGAGTCCAGCCAACAAAAAAAAACAAAGAATAACAACAAAAAAATCCAAAAACAAAAAAAAAATCATATTGTGCCCAAAAATAAAAAGTGTCAAAGATTGAAGAGGCGTCTGCGTCAGCTTAAACGTTGGCGTGGGCAGCAACAGCAGCGGCAACGTTGGCCTTGACTGAGCAGCTCACACACAAACACACGAAAATACAATAAGTGAATTGTTGACATTCAATTAGAAGTTAATGCATTGCTTGCTTTTTGACATCTCCCCGTTTTAATAGGAATTTGGAGAGTGAGTTCAAATTGGGTCGACAGCCGACAAAATAAAAGACCGATAGAAAGAGAGCGAGGGAGAGGAAGAAGAAGAAAAAAAAATTGACGACAATTCCAAGAGACCCAAAAAAAAAAGACAACGACAACTCTGCGGGAAGTGTCAGAGAAGTTGCCATTTTACTTAATCCGCATACACACACACACACATACACAAAGAGCATCAGCAGCAGCAGCAGCACCTTTGGCAAAGCAATCTATTCCATCTACCTTAATGTGGCCATTGTGTGGCATGGGGGTGCACTTGATCGTGTCAATTTATCTGTCAAACGCGTAGTCGTTTAATTTCTGTGACAGAAACGCGATTAGTAACGAGTCAGTCAGACGGACAGACAATAACAATAGCAATAACAATAACAACAGGCAAAAAGAGCAAACGCCGATGACGACGACGACGACTGAGCATAAGAAAAAAATAACAACAACAATTGTTAGTTTTACTGCGAACAAAGTAGATGAAGAAGAAGAAGAAAAAGTTGCGGTGGCGTTGTTGGGCAGAGGGCAGCAGCAGCAGAGCAGCGGCTGCTACAATGCTGTTCAAGGCTAATTCTGTCACCTGTCAGCGCTGTCAAAAGCTGTGCGCGCCGCCTCGGTTCTTTAAATTGTCAACATTTGGAAGAGTGTTTGTCCGTCTGTCTCTGTCTGTCCATCACCTTATTATTGTCACAGAATGGAATTTTTAGAGAGTGCTGCTCAACCGACCATGAGACAAAAAATAAAACCGAAAAAAAAACACAAGTGCATTAAATAAATTGGGCATAAAAATTTAAAGAAAAAAAAATATCAATTCTTCTGTCTCATTTGCACTTGCACTTTTAATTTTTAGCGGCCATTGCACCCAATTTTCTAGCCCACACAATTTATAAATTATATATTTTAAAGTGTTTTTCATAACAGATGCTTTGACTGCGCTGCTTTGATTTGACTCTGCTTGCTTCTGTGTGTATGTGTGTGGGTGCAGGCTGCGCTTTGACAAAATGTAACAGCTATTAAACCAAACTTGGGAAGGTGGAGAATAAGTAGACAAAAAACAACTACAAAAGAAGAAGAAGAAGCAGAATCAAAGCTCAATTATCTGTCTTGCTTTTACGCTCTCAATTGGCATTTGTGTTGAGAGCAAAAGCGGTTGATAAGCAAAAATAGAGAAACAGTGGCTGCCGAGAGATCACAGTGTGACCCCCAAATGATTGTCTATTCTTGTTTTCCTTTTTGTTTTTTTTTTTATTTGTGCATTATTTGATACTTAATATTTAACGGTCAATTTGGTTTATTGTCCTATTATACGGGTTATATGGGGCACGTAATTTAAAATAACCTAATAAAGCATTTTTCGCTTTCGCATTTCTTCGGTCATCTCATTTTGGGCCAATCTGTGGTCAAAAAACTCTCTAGCAGCAATCCAATAAAAGATGAAAGGCAAACAGGAATCTGGAAAGGTTAACGGGTAAGTAAGAAACTATGCAAGCATACCGGGCAACCAAACGAAACATTCCGTCCATACTTACGACACCCGTGGGACTGTCCAATAATTTAAAATCGGGCATACACACATTCTCATAACACCCCCTTTCCACTCACACCCACAAGCTGAGACACATGAATCAATGACCGCATATCCTTGAGCCTCTCCCAGTCCCCGCCCCGATTCAACAACCGGTCACGTAGCCATTTGGTTACGTTAACGTTTACGTTTACTGTGGTCTATCGTTTTCTTTACTCTGTGGTCTACGGCAAATTGGAAAACCGGACTAAAACTATACAGTTTCAAGTATGCAGCTTGAAACTAAAATCAATATGAAAATTAAATGAGGGCAAAAGAGTTGAAGTTTGTTAGAATATCTTGTTTAGAAGTATTTAAATTACTTTAAAATAAGACTGATTTCATTGAAAATGTTTGTAATTTTTTAATGTGGTAATTTATTTTCTACTTATTATTAAATAAAATATTAACAGAATTATTGTTTATAAAATTAATATTAATGCAAGTATTAATTTAAAATTCAGTTCAGTTTTCTAAAATTTCAATTATCCACCCAATAAAAAAATTAAACATGTGCTTTTCTATTTATTTATTTTAACAAATTAAGCTGATTATAAATTAACTAACTTAATATTAAAAGGAGTAATGGCTGCTGGGCTCTGCTGCATTATAATATATTTTTCTATTATTAAATAACATTGAAATTTGAATTAAAATTAGCAGACATATTTAAGAAATGTTTTAAAAATAATTCTTTTATTTATCCAATAATATTTTTATTCCCAAGTTCACTGCATGCGAATATTTACTGTACAACTTTTTGACTTTGACAGTGTGTGCAATTTTTTGTTGCTTTTTTTGCTTTTATATTTCTTACATGGTGCAGTTGACGTTGGCAGCATCGGCTGCTTACACCGTTACACCTTATTCTTCTTTTGCTTCTGCTTCTACTATTTTTGGCTGCTTTGCTGTTGTTGTTGTAGTTTTTTTTTTTTTGAAGTGAAATACATAAAATAAAATATTTCAAATGACCACGTCTTGGCTATTTTCCGTTACATTATGATAAAATATTACTGTGGCGTACGCTCTGAAGTGTGTTTGGGTCTATGTATATGTGTGTGTGTGGTGTGTCTTGTCCGGTCCCAGTGGCTGGCTTGGTTTGGTTTGGCTTGGCTTGTTGGGGAAAGCGTGAAGCGTATAAAGTCATAAGGGTTTATGCATGAATTGATTGCAGCAACATTGAGCATAATAAAAGTACAAGAATTATTTGCTTTTTGTATGGGAAACACAATTCTCTTTAATAATCTATGAAGTGGCAGCAGCAGAAGCACAAGCAGCAGCATCAGACGTTTCCTCAGACAGTGTGGTTTTTTTTTTTTGGCAACTTCCATAATTAAATTTTGATACAAGTCCAATAACTATTAACTGACCAACAACTGTCATTCCCAGACTCCGACTCTGACTCCCCCAAATGTCAAGTGACAAGTGACATTTGAGCACGTTTATTTGTTTATTTTGTCTTTGCTTGTCTTTTCTTGTCTGTGCTTGTCTTAAAAATTAAGCAAGCCAAACTTTTGTCTCTCACGTACAAAACACAGAACGAGTCTCTCTCTCTCTCTCTTTCTGTCTCTCTCATTCTCTGATGTTTTTTTGGTCAGTCCTTGGCTGTCTTTGGGCATTCCACTTGTCATTAACCTTGTTATTAAAACACTTTTGTTTATGACCATAACATCTGATGTTCCAGCAACTAAAATAACAACTACAACTGATGAAGGGACAAAATTGTACAAATAACTTACGTGCCGCTCATTTGTCTTTTTATTTTAGTATTGTAGTTTTGTCCATCTGACAGGACATGGCGCCGCCATTGAAATTCCTTTTGCCTATTGGGGACCATTTGTTCAAGTGAAATGAGTTCAATTTGTTACTAAAGCGGACAATGGACAAAACACGTATTAAATACACTAATTTGCGGCATCGCTTCTGGACACATCAGCAATTTGTTTTAACCAACTGCCTCCTCCTCCTCCTTCTCCTTAAACAAGAAGACGAATCATCTACAGTCAACTTACAATAAGAATCAGATCAATCCTTGGGAATTTAACTTTGTTTTTGTCTTTATGAAATTTGAAACGCTTGACTTCGACTACTTCTTCTTCTTCTTCTTGGGCTGCACGATCCACAACAATAGATTCAGGTTGCTTTGGCGACAACTATTTAAGTGCACGCCCTGGTACACAATTCGTGCTTACATTTTTAGCCACCAGAGATTTAAATCTAAAGCCATGAATAAAAAAAAAAAATAAACTCATTGTCGGTGGTCTTTGGCCAATTTTGGTAATATGATTCCACCACCAGCCACCACTTTAAAGCAATGACAAATCAGTTACAAGTTTCTCATCACCAAAAGTAACTAAAATGTTTAACTCACGAATCTGAGGTTTAAATTGTATGCAATAAAAAAAATATAAAATAATATTGCTTAAAATCCAAGAATAGAAACTGAAACTTAAGATCAGATTTGGTAGGAAGGCCTAAAAATGTTTTTAATTTGAATTAAAATATATCAATCTCTGGTATGCGTTTTTTTCGTATTCGATCTCTATATGCTTATTTTTAAATACAAACAACAAACAAAAATATTATAGCTTTTTAGGAATAAGAAAAAAAAAATTAAAAAATAACATCAAGTAAATATTATGCTTAATTATATTATAACGACCTAAAAGCATCCAAAAACTAATTCAAGTCCGCACTTAATTCAAGAACTTTTGGAAAATATACCTACTACAATTTTATTAGTTCTTAATATATTGATCGAATTTCCTATATGACTTTAAGGAATCAAACAGATTAATTAAATAAATAAAAATGAATTAAGTACAAAATGAATTCCTTAAATTGAATTATAATTATTATTTATATTATATTATATAAATTATTATTTAACTTAAACAATGCATATATAATTAAAACATGGATTTAATTAAGATTATTTTATTAGTTACTTTCGAAACCTAAATTCAAGTAGTCTTAAAATTTCCCGTCATCAAAAAGTTAGTAAATAAATATATATAAATTCCCCATTGCGTTAGAATTTTTTGTTTGGCTAGCAATCAGTATTCAAAAATTATTTGTTTTGGAAACAACAATAGAAAATTTTTTGTTCTAAAATTGCAAAAATTAAATAAAAAAAAAAAATAGTAAAAATGTTGGTGCAAAAATTATGTTCGCGCACTTTCCACACCACTCGGCTTCTTTTTGCCGAAGCAGAGAAAAGCGTTTTGGCTGTGTTACGAAAGAAAACTGGCTACACTTTTGCCAATTGTAAGATGGCCTTGAATTTGTTTAACAATGATATCCAATTGGCTGAGAAATGGTTAAACGATCAGGCCGAGGAAATGGGCTGGAACAAGAAAACCAATGCAAATACCACAACAGCCAAGGTAATAGATAAAAACAAGGTTCATGGTTTAATTGGTGTCCTGATACGGGGACATCAGGGGGCCATGGTTGAAATGAATAGTGAGACCGAAGCCCTGGCAAAAAACGAGACATTCAAACGATTTGTGGATCATATTGCCCGGGTTTGTGTGCAGTACACGGATATGACCGATTTCGATGGTGATTTGTGGCAGCTCGGCTTCGATTCGGAATCCTTGAAGAATCTGCAAACCGAAGAGGGTAGCACTTTGGGCGATCATTTGGTTCTACTCCAGGGCGCCATGGGTGAGAATGTCTCGGTGCGAAGAGCTTTGTGTTTTAAGGTTAAGAACGATTTGCATTTGGCTGGCTATGCCCATCCGGCTCCCACCAATATTGGCTCACTGCAGGACATTACCCAGGTGGGCCAGTTCGGTGCCATTATGGCCTTTCGCAGTGGCCGGGATGCGGATGATACAAACTTTGAGAAGAGCATTTGTATGCAAATTGTGGGCATGAAACCTTCGAAAATTGGTGAATTCGACAAAGACACTCCGGCCGAGAATAAAGAGGATGAAACCTGTCTGATCCATCAGGAATATCTCATGGACTCGGAGCGTACAGTTGGTGAAGTTATGAAGGAACATCTGATGGAGTTGGTCGACTATCAGCGTTTCGAATGTGGCGAACATGTTAAATGCAATTTGGAGGATATGGTAATGCATTCGAAACAAGAGGCTATTTTCTCATTTGATTTTTAAAATTCAATTTCGGCTTCAGCTAAGTGGAAAACAATTTTAGTATGCACCAAAAATATTATCATTTATAACGAAATAAGAATATAAAAGATTTTATAGACGGGAAATAAAATGGATAAATTCAGAGATTCGAGTATTTTTCCAACAGAAAAACATTCCAGGGGGGAAAAGAGGGTCTAAAATCCTTAAAAATATATAAAATAAATAAGAGCCAATTAAAAAATAAGCTAACATCCTATCAGAATTCAAGTTTAAATAAAATTTAGCCATATTGCCGAAAACTCAAACAATTTTTCTCATTACTAAGTAAAGAAAGAATTAAAAAAATACAATATTTGGTTGGGGGAAAATGGGTTAAGTTTATTTTTAGGGGATGGCAGCGAATTTCTTCAGTTCAATTTTATTCAATGTGCTGCATAATAATTTCGTTTAGTCTCTTTAATAATTCTTGCAGATGAAATTGCGTAGAAACTCATTAACAACAACAACAAAAACTGAAAGGGTCGAAAGACCAAGGTTCAAATTGAATTTCATGTTTCATGTTGCTGCTCTGCTCAGCTTCTGTTTGCCTTGTTGTTTGTTGTTGTTTATATGTAAGAACTGCTTTGGAATTATTTATGAACCCGGTGGGAAAAGCTTTGAATGTGTCGCAATGCTTTGCCACGGGGCATGCCTGAATACCTAATTCCGGGTGCTGCCCGGACCGGCCCACGTCTCAGGACGGACGACGACGACGGCGACGACGAGGAGGCACACAATTGGGAATACATGGATCGCAAAGTGGCGCATCGTGCAATAAACGAAAGTGTTTTCCAATATAAGAAGCATTTTATCCTATAATGTGGTAATCGCTCGCGTAAAAGGCGACAAATCATTTAAACCCTTCCTACTTTCCTTACCTTATCCAAACATTCATACACATGGGCATCTACAAGGGTGACAACAATATAACGTATAGAGACTGAGAGCGAGAGAGATCCCAGGACAACCCTAAGGATTTGAAAAATGTATGTATGAAAAGGGGATAAGCAGGATAACCCTTTGAGCTTAGCCAGTTACTTGAGTTACCCGCAGGCCAACTGGGAGGCAACTAATGCTAATGTTTCATCCATACACTTTCCTTTGAAATTGGGCAGCCAATTCGAATTGGTCATGAATCTTTTCCACCGCCTTGAGTGCCCCTGTCCATTCCAAAAATATAAAAGTGAAATTTGTTTTTTATGACATCTTTATTCGTGCTAAATAAATACAAAGTATTATAGTGCCAGGGGACAGGAATGTGAGAGAGAGAAAGAATGACTGGTCAACCCACACAAACTCACACTAAAACTCCGGTAAACCGTTCATGATAAATATTCTATATCGTTATCGTAATTGCATGGAATATGGTATTCAGAATTTTAGCTTTCTCTCCCTCCCCCCGAAAATGAACGTCTGAGAGACACACACAGTCGACCATATAAAATTCAATCTATATAAATCAAGAACCGGAAAAATGCCAAGTCCTAATAATTGGGAATAACTGATGAAGGTTATTATTTAAATAATATAGGGCATGTATTTCTCTTTGGGATTACTTCAAGCAAACAAAAATTACTACTACCTATTCCTTAAGGATCTCATAATTAAAGAAGCAGAATTTAAAGAAATAATATCCCTAATTTTTAAAGTTTACCTTACGGATTAAAGTTGGAATATTCAAATAGGTGATTAGGTAATTGTCTTGTTTTATTAGCTAGTTTTCCTATATTTTGTGTAATTTTTGTACATCCAGCATAATTTCAAACACTAGAACGTAGTCTAGTATTACTTCATCAATTCTTTATTTACAAAAAATAATTAAAAACTCATTTAATCATATTAAATTTAATGAGTTTTTGATAAAATGACAAAAAAATTACATATTTTCCTTATTGTAATTTCTAAAAAAATTTCGTACATTTTAAAATATTGTTTGGTTTTTCTTTTTTTTTTTAATTTATTCCTTGTCTTGTAATAAAAATAAGAGAGGTGCTAAAAAAATATATAAATAAGTAGTTTCAAAATATTTTAAATTATAAAATTCCCTTGCGGAAATTAAATTTTAAATTGATTTTTCCTTCCCAAAAAAAATTACTACCTACTCAATCAATCAAACTCTTTTATTTTTTTGAACATGGCTCAACTAAAATCTCACACATATTTTGTTAATATGTATTCTTTAAGATAAGATTAATAAATTTGAAATGATAAACAATTTATTGGATGCGATTGATGTCAAAAAACTGTTTCATTCCTTGGAGGCTTACATTTTGTTGTGAGTGTTTATGATTTTTCAATTAATCATTGAAGAAAAACGAATGAATTTCATTTGTTGCTGTTGCTGCTTCTGTGCTGTGATGACATATCTGACAGGAAGAAAGATTGTGTTCCGTTGGTTTCGACAATTTCATTTATGGTAATTTGCATGTTCAACAAAGGTCGTGAAATAAATAGCGACAACAAATCAGAGAACGAAGAAGGTCGGTCAAAATCTACCCCAAAACAAACACACAAACATACACACACACACATAGCAATTCATGTTGTAATTGCAACTGGGGAATGGGGATGCGACACGCCCGGAACATGTCATCGTCGAGGTTATTGTTGTTTAGCTCAATTTGACTAAGCTCTCAACTCTCAGCTCTCAGCTCTCAAGCAAGCAAGTCCCATGTGAGCTGTGAAGTTTTTTAATCAAGCCGCCTGTCAAGTGTTTGCAAACAAATACCGCGTTTATCCATCAATCAAAACACGCAATATGGCAGCGTGACTTTCCACAACTAACCTAACAGTAACAGTAACAGCCAACGCCGACACACGAAAGAGCAGCAAGTGGTTCTGCCTGCCACCGACTATGGCACCAAGTGGGCTAAACCATATGGAACGGAGCGGAACAATAAAGCGACACTGTCAAACAATTTTATTCCCATTTTTTTTGCATTTGCATACACACGACTCACTCACTCACTCAGTCAGTCAGTCAGTCAGCTGCTTAGAGGTCGATTTGGGAACACCCAGTGGAATGGTAATTGATGTGACCGGAGAATGAGAGGGCCTGGGAAAGTGATTTCAAGTGTTGCAAATCTCTAAAAACCTGTTCAACTTTCTTGCCGTCCAAAAATTGATACCAGTCACCCTCAGAATGTAAATGATGCTTGCTAAAAAAAAATATATATGCCCATATTCTACCATTCTACCAGATGTCGAGAGTTTAAAATTGTATTAACTCATTTAATGATGTTCAAATTGAGAGAAAGTCAGTAAATGGCGCCACCCTTTCTTACCAGAACCAACCCATCACTTTAAATTGTTGCTGTCAAGCCTATTTGGATGGTGGAGGTGGATGGATGTATGTGTATTTTTCTGGGAGGTAGCAAGAGAAGGAGGAGGAGTAGGAGTAGGTGTGAGCCCAAACTATTTGTCATGTCTGTCACAATGTCGTACATCTTTGTCAACACTATTTACAAGTTTAATAAATTTTCACTTTGTTGGGAAATATACACAGAGAAACACGCTGCCTTGTCAAATGTCGTAAATACACGCGTTACTTGTCAACTTTTCTTCCGGACGTATATTTTTTATTTTTTATTTTTGGCCTATCAACACTTTTACAGGCTTCGAGTTAATTGCAAGTTGGCAGCAGCCCCTGCTCATTACAATGTAAATACAATTTTTATAATAAATCCAATCCCCCTCCCTGAAATACGAATCCCTTTTGGGGTTGATAGAGAGAGAGGGTTGATTGCTTGGTTGGTCAGTATGGGATTCAAAAAATATCTGTTCGTGACTAAAACTTAAACACTTGAAAAGTATTCAATTTGTTTGGCATTTTGTCCAAACAGTCACGCTCCAAAGTATTCAAATGTCCAAAGATTACAGCAGCCAGTTGGTAAACTGATTCTATGAGCGATGAGAGATTTAAAAAAAAAAAAAAAGGGGACCACCAACCAACCAGGCTAAAGTTAGGATCTGGCAAAAAAAAAAAACACAGGAAATTGAGAAATATGATGATAATTTTTAAGAAGACATAAAGATTGAAAGGGTTATAATTCAATATTAATGAAGCTTAAAGTCTTATAAAATGTGCCTAAAATTCTTCAAGTTGAATAACATATAAAAATTAAAATTTAATTAATTTTTTTAGTCCTGCTAAATTTAATTTATAGGTAATTAAATGTAAGTACTTCTTTGGATAGAGATGTCTTACTTTTAATTAGATTGAAATCAGGAAAATCAAGTAAAATCTGGAAGCAAAATCCTAAGCCCAATTAAGAGCCTATATTTTAAAGAAACTTTCTAGTTTATAAGGTCAGCAAAAAAATATTGAGATAGGCGAGAAAAAATTCCCTACATCCCAACTACTCTTATTCAAATATCCCCGTATAATAATTGTATTATAAAGTGGGTCTGTTTTCGAGGACTTTATTCTACAATTTAATGCTCTGTACTGAGATAACTGAGAACAACCCTGAAAAGTTTAAAGATCATATGCTCAATGACTGCGGCTAATGGGAAATATTCATATTTAATCGATCGAATCATAAATTAAATTAACCCAAAAACAAATTGGTAGACAGAGGAAATACAACAAGAATAAAATAAATTTTATAATGAGGCGACAAAAGACATTGGGGTAAAAAGCTTTGACTGACTGTCGTCGACGTCGTTGTCGTTGTCGTCTGTGTCTGTCATAAATTAGTGCTGACTGAAAAGCAATTTGACAACGACAACTAATTTTTAGATGCGACGACAACACCTTTTATTTTTACTACATTTTCAATAATTTTCAATAATTTCTTCTATTTTTTTTTTTTTGTATTTTGGCAAAGACCGAAACCAAACCAACACCCACAAGCTGATGTCGTCGTGTCAACTCACACTCCTCCATTCCTAACTAAACGCACCGCAATCTAATTGTTGTTGGCAGCATCCGCGGTTCTTTAATTGAAGACATCAACACTAGCTAAAAATACATACATATATTCCTGGGGAAAGCAGCAGCATCCCACCAGAAGCAGCATCAGCAACAGCATCGTGTGCGTAATCGATGAAGGGCGGTGATGTGGTGGGATGGGCATATAGGCAAATGCATACAAGGAAATGTGCGTTGTGTGGTATAATGCCATAAACTGTTATTTGATGTGGGTTTTGGAGAGGAGGAGATGTCGTTGTGTCGTTGCGTTGTCTCGATTCTCAATTCTCGAGAGCAGATGGTTGACTCTCGTTCGATACGCATATAACCGAAAGAATTTATCGTTTATATGGTAGTTGTCTATGGAGTATTGTGATTTACTCCAATCATATTTTAAACTTTATGCCAAAAAAATAAAACGTTGACCTCTTTCAACCCCAATATCCAATCATTCATGCATCCATCCACATCCATCCATCTATCCATCTATCCATCTATCTATCCATTATCCAAGCATTCGATTGCCTTGCCTAATTGCTAATGCTACTATATATTCTCCGAGTTGGAATGGGAATGAGAATGAACTTTTCAAGGGAGCAGGTGATTGAGTCGGCGACGTCAACTGCCTTCCTTCCCCAACGACAACGACAACGACTAAAACAACGACGACAACATGACGCATGGAATGTGTCTGAGTTGGTTATTTACTATTTGTTTTCTTTGTCTCAGATGTGTTTACATCGCGGGCGACAATAGTTTACATTTGCTGTCATCTAAAAATTAAAAGGTGACAAATCATAACAACAGCAACACAGAAGCAGCAACATCACCAGCACCAGCAACAACTGATGGGCAGATGGATGGTTCGATGGTTGGATGGATGAATGGATGGATAGATGGCTATATGCTTGGTTGGATAGAAATAATACTATATCTATATATCTATATATCTAAATATATATATATATATATGTGTAAATGGATGGAATCGATCAATGGAAAGGAAGTGAAATTAACAAAAATGAGGGCAATAACCTTTTCACCTATAATGATGCCATCAAATTTGTATTCTTGTATTTATGTATAATTAAATGAATTTTTATTTGTAGTTTTGAGAAAATGCTTGGAATGTTCCTCAAGAATTTTTATTTCGATTTACGATCCTAACTAAAATTGAGTTGACATAATTTGATTCGACTAATTATTGCCAAATTCATTAATGATTTATTATTATCTATGAATAGAATTAAAGACAACTTTAGCTAATATAATTTCGATTATAAAAATATAAGAAATTTTAATACGTTTTTTTTTAATTAGCACAATTAACTTTAAAATAAAAATAATTAATTGGAAATATGCACAAAAATTTTAAGATTTTGTCATTTGATTTTTTGTAAATATGTACCTATTTATTTTTATCCGTTTTTGTAGATACAAATTTTTTGTGTAATTTTTTAAATTATAAAAAGAAAAGGTAAAATATTTTTTTATTTTTTTACATGAACATGACATTTTTATAAAGAAATTAAACCAAATTAAATTAATTTCAAAGTGATGAATAATTTCCTAATATGAGCTATTTTCTGTTTTACAACTGACCTATTTTTTCACAAGGACACCGAAATAATTTAATAAAATATTTGTAATATTTTAAATTCTAACAAATTATTCTTAAATTTGCAAGCCTTTATAAAGCATACTTGAAAGCTTTAATATTTAATCTAAGACAGATTATTCATAAATAAATACATTCATCATAATATAGAATGAACAGAAAAAAAGAAGGATTTAAATTTGCCCTTGGTGTTTTGTAGTAGGTAATCCTATCCAGTTCTAGTTTAGTTTGAAGAAAATCAAAGATATCAGAAGGATGGGCAAATGGTTTGTTTTGTTTTCTAGCTCTCTCTCTCTGTCTCTCTATCTGTGAGTCTGTCTCTCTCTGAGTCTGTGCTGTTCACTGATAATCGGTGCATAATAAATGGCATCACTGTCCCATCTGAAAGATCATTATCACCATAAAACTACCACTAAACGTCACTTCTTTTAAGATCAAAGTGTTGTTTGCGCGATTTAAGTATGCGCGCACGCATCTTCAATTAAAGGCATATGCTGATGATGCTGAGGCTTCCGATGCTTCTGAGTAAGCCAAAGCCAACCCAGAGTCAGTTTCAAGCATTGAGAATCGAAGTTGGAGCACTTTGCTGCTGTGCATTGTAATTCCAGTTTGACATCTTTTGAGCGCGCCGAGAATGGACCACCAGCCCAGATTAACCAGATCAGAGGAAAGCAAAGATTTAAGCAACCGACGATGACGACAAATTAATTTGGCACACAGAGGCTAAATTCAGGCTCACTGACTCAACAATGGAAGTGGGTGAGGAATCTACTAAAGAGGAAATGCGAATCTGTCGCCTGATCAAAACCAAACAAAACAAAAAAACAATCCTTCGAGCAACAACAGAGGTGGCAGTAGTGGATCAGTGTGTGCGTGTGTGTTTGTGTGTGTGTGTTATCTTAATATTGTCATTGTCACAAATTTGCAAAAAGTTACGCTAATGGATTACACGATTTTCGCATTATCGCTTTGTTAGCGCACCGATCGCAATCGCATGCGATCAGTCCCAACCGCCAAAGCTAAAGCCCGAACCAAAACCATTGCCTAACTCTCTTTCTCACTTTCTGTCTTCTTCTGCTGCTTCTGCTTCTCTCTGACCAATCTCCACACATATATCTCAGTTTGGTGTTGGCTAGTTGGCCCCTCTTCCTTCCATCGACCAGCTTCCCAGCTGCCCAGCCCTTGGGGCAGTAACAGTGCGAGCATTGTATGTAAAACTACTGCCAGCCAACCAAACCAAGTGCCATGGACTGCGACTGCCTCTGCCTGGGCCCAACATATCGCGCTCCTTGATACGTGCCGAATGCAAGATTAAGGGGCCAAAGCATTACAAGCAGGAAACGCTTCCATCTGCATTCCCATTCCCATTTCCTTCTCCTCTTCCTCTTCCTTTACCTTTTCCTTTTTTTTTTTTTAGATGTACTCGTTTCAACTTTCAAAGTGGCCATGAGCATTACGCCAGACACTTTGTCTTTGACAGCAGACCAACCATCCAACCAACTAACCAACCAGCCAGCCAGCATAAGGAGAGATGAAAAAAGCAAGCCAGAAAGACACCAAAGAGCCTGATATTCTGCTCTTCTGGCCAGCCAAAGTGGCGACGATGATGACGACAACAACAACAAAAAGGCAATGCTGCTGGTTCTTCGTTCTGTTATCAGAAAATGAACACAGCACGTTCCATTGTCGCTCACCGTCACCCGATGATCATCGTCATTGATCTAAACCAAACTTTGTACAGTGGTAACTAAAAAAATCCAAAATATATATAGAAATAATAGCTAAAATCCTGATCCCCAGATTTTGGGAATCAATTTAAAAGAAATTTTGTCTAGTTTTGAAATATTTAGAAATTAAATATTTAAAAAATCAAATTAAAAAGTAAAGATATCTAAAGCACAATTTTATTAGGCTAAGAAAAAAGCTAATGGGTTTTCAATTAAATATACAATCAATAGAAAAAATTATTAAATAAATCACAAAGCAGGACTTTTAAATTATAAAGAAATATCGTATTTATATTTTGGTTGAAAAAAATTGCTAGAATCATGGAATCATCTTTTATTTTTGTACGCCTAATTTTAAAAATCTATAATTATTTTTTTGTGAACTCCAAATTTATGCTATATATTCTAGAGATATCAAATTAGATGGGAGCTAAACAAATAAACCAAACAGTCTCTAAAGCAAACTTAAAAATTTTATTTTTTGATTAAATTATGGTATATGAAAAGTGCTGGCAAATTAATTAAATTACCTACGTTTTAAATATATATTTTTTTTATTTTGATTAGGTTGATTCACGAATCATTGGGAATATTAGCTCCAAAATACACTTGGGGAAATATCAATTACTTTATGCATTCTAAAAACAGGAGGAAAGAAATCGTATTCCTAAATTGAATTGATAATAGAAAATTTGTTGATTTTGTGGTTTGGGTTTTAGCCATTTGAATATTTGAACATTTAAGGTATTGTTTAGTCCGAGTGTTTGTCAAATATTGCAGTTTTATGCTAATCAAATGGAAAGGACGAGAAATCAAACACAAAAAAAAAAGAAGGGTTAATGTTAATGCAATTCAATGGATGAGGGGAAGAGGGAAACTGACTGACTTTTGTTAATCGGTTAAAAGCCAATTGAAAGGCAGTGAAATGAATCAATTGGTGGATGGGGAAACTGTTTAGGATGATTAAATTTGTAATAGAAATGATTTTGGCAAAGCTTTTTCCCATGCCCCAATCGCATTCATAGATGAATAAACAGAAAGACTCCCTTTTTTTTTTTTTTTTTTTTGAAGGCTTTAATGTTGTGCCAAAGAGCAGGCAAAAAAAAAAAAAATATATATAAAAATATGTTGGGAAGGATAAAAACACCAGTAATCAAGTGTATAAAGTTTGGGGGTGGTGAGTATATTGTATATATACAAATAGGCATAGGTCGGCAGTTGTACATTTGTTTCTTTTTTGTGGTCAAATACTTTTGCATGTAAATGTTAATTCATTGATTTTTATAATACAACGTCACACAAAACAGAGAGAGAAAAAAAAAGGGATAATGCCTGGGCCCTTAAGCATCAGGCTGGAAAGGAGAGTGGGAGGAGGAATTGTGTAAACTGTGTAAACATTCGAAACAAGCAGGCAAACAAACAGCCAAACAGATATTTAATGGTAGAATGGTAGCAGTTGCTGGCCACCAGAACTGAGTTGAGTAGGAGTTACTTTTGGCTTTGATGTTGCTTGCATTTCATCACCGAAAGTTGTTGTCGACGACATTCATCCCATCCCCCTGGGTAGTCAATCAAAGCAAGTTAATGGGTAAAACTCAAACACATTGGGCTAAACCAAAGATACCAAAGTGAAAATGTTGGTTCTGTGTTAACGTTCGCTGCTGCTGCTGCTGCTGCTGGTTCGCGCCAGGGTCAAATGTATCTGGCCACAAAACTAAAAAACATAAAAAAAAAACATAACTTCTGGCTAGGAAAAACAATATTTAACCTCCGACTCCCAGCAACAACAACAACAACAGTTACCAACTGAAAATTCCCTTTACCACATCAACCAAATAAATATTTATTTATTTGTAGACACAAGAGATTTTTCCTCAATTCTATTTTAAAACCGGGCCCCCTAAGAATTAAATGAGTTAACAATTTTCAGTGGTTAAGTGTGTTATTTATTTGTAGAAAATCATAATTCATAGACCAATTAAAGTTACATTTAGTGTGAAAGTTATTTATGTAAATTGTCAATCATTTTTATTATAAATTAATACCTTAAACGCAGTAAATATTTAATTTAATAACTTATAATTTGGATTATATTTCTCATATTATTTCCGGGCCAAAGTTTCTCTAAATTCCTTTAACTTTGTAGGGATATTAAAATTTATTTTAAGGTTCGTAAAATAAATTAAATAAATAAAAACCAAGCTGGGTTTGATCTTTTTTATTTTAGATTATTTCTCAATGTTAATAATCCAAAAAGCAGAACTTGTTTCAATGTAAAATATTGAAAATAAATTTAGTTTCGCTTTCAATATACATTTTTTTTGGAAGTAGTATTAAAATTTGCAAGAGGGAAATCAGGAATAGAAATTGTTAGGACTTGATAGAAAATCCCCTCTAATTTTTAGGGATATACAATTAGAGCTAGAAAAAATTAGTTATATATTTTGTTGACATTATTTTGTTGCTATTAAAACTAACTAAAATTTGAACAAATTAAAGTCAGCTGGTTGGAATCATTTAACGCTTTGGCATTTGCCCTGGGGTCAAAAGGCTGACTCAAAAATATATCTACATTTTTTTTTGTTTTGTTTTTTTCTGTAATATATACTTACTTGCATTATATTTATGTGTGTGTGTGTGTGTGTTTGTTTGGGTGTTTGTATTTTTGTACTGACTGGCAAGCTTAATGAAGCTTGTGGTAATTGATTTTATGTTTGTTAAAAACGGCAGAAAAAGAAGCAACCAACGAACAACAACAAAAACAACAAGCAAACCGTTTATGCACTCGGTTGCCGATTCGTTGATTTGGATTTTTGCCTTTCGAAGTTGGCCTGACCATCGCATCGACCGACCAGGTCTGATGATATTCAATTGAAAGCATTTCATATTGAAACCATTGCCTCCCTCGTTCCCCCATGGGGAAGTAAACACAGCAACAAAACACAACAAAAAAAACTGCAGAAAAAAATTACTGAAAACACAACTAATTTTGTTGGGCCGCTGGTCAAACCCACACACACACACACACACATACATGCATTTAATGTTGAATGCAATACACCAATCGGGCATAAAGTGCTGGTCAATAGCAACACAAAAAACAAAAAGAACTTGAACACAACTGAAAACTCCACTCTAGACCAAATCGAATCGAATCGAATTGAATCCAATGCAACTCCAATTCCAAGCCACCCACTTGCCCCATGGCCATAAAGTTCTTCTCTTTGATGACTCTCATTGAATTGATTGGGCCTGGCTTTGATATCCAATATTTTAGAGAGACACAGAGAGAGAAAGAAACTGCTTCTGGCATTTGAGCTACCATCAAAAATTGTCCAGTTTGGTTTAAGCCAATTAGCACTTATCTTCTATTTTGTTAGACACGAAATTGTTTATTGATTCAAGGCAAATGGCAAATCCTTTCGAGAAATTGTCGGCTTTAGCCTCAGATCACTTTTTTTTTTTTTTTGTCTCATTATCAGTTTGTTTACTTTTTCTGGTTTTTAGTCCCTTTGCCCATTTCCATTTCCCATCTTTCCGTGTGTGCTCTAGGCTCGTCGTAACACATTTGTTGCAACGTGTTAATTGCACTTGGCTTGGATATGTTTTCCTTGAAAAGTGATCCTTTTCGCTGCCGCCAATGACTACTGGATGGATAGATGGATGGATATCAGATTAAACAGCATTTGCCGACAAGGCCGTCGTGGTTAAAATTGAAATGGTTAAGATATCTCGTAATCGGAATTGGGTAAAAGGTCTCCGTTTCCATCTCTGTTGTTGGTTCTGTCACATATTTGTGAACTGAAATTCGGTAGCATGTTTTCACAACATGTCGCCCAATTTACCCTTTGACGGTTTTTCTTGTGTTTTGTTTTTCTGTCTTTCTTGTATTTATCTAATTCTATTTATTATTGTTTGGTCTTTTGTCTTTTACTCTCCCGATGTGTGCGTGTGTGTGTGCGTAATAAATTGGTTTGTTGTTTATATTCTTACCTAGAATACATCAATACTCTATTTATAAATGCTTTAATTCAATTTTTCTATATATATTCCTGAACTATACAAATTATTTGGGTGATTCATTTAAATTTCTTTTAAGAATTATGGACGATAATGAAATATGTTTATAGTTTTTTTTATGTTTAATTTCTTTTTATATCATTTAAATTATCCACTTTATTCCTTGTCCATCTTAGCTTTTTCTTCCCCCATCTGTTACTTATTACATATCCCTATATATTCCTGTACATTGGCTTAAATTCAAATGATTTCTTTTCCTATTCTTCAATTATTGTTTAGTGTATTTCAAATTCGCTTCTATTTTCCTGGACTCTAAAATTTTCTTATTTAATTTTCTAGTGTCTCGTTTACTGCCCAAATGTCATATGCCATATTCCCAAAAAAAAAAAAAAACAAATGTCTACCTAAATTCAAGCCACTTATGGTTGGTTCTAAAATTCTCTTGATTCGGCACGAATTGGGTATTTTTTTTTTGTTCTTTTCCCAACTCTCGACTATTTGTCCATTGAGTTTTTATGATGCTGCTAATTATGAAGTGAAATAGACAGAAAGATTGTCAGAGACTCCCGCAAGACTTTAAAAGAGATCCGCCATAGAATTTCCAATAGAATTTAACATTTTTAAACAATATCCAACAAGTTGCAATTATTTAAGCTGATTTTATTTATATGTGTATATTTTTTAAGAGGTTTAATATTTTTATAAATGAAATACAGTATTGTATTTTTTAAAAAATAAATTTATATAAGCTGCATAAGCCCCATATTAAATTCCTCCTACTCTATTAAGGCCTAAAGGGTTTTTTTTGTTTGTGTTTAATTTTTTTTTTTTGGAGGAATTGTCCTGTTCTGTCCTGTCCAACCATGTTAAATCTCACCACCAGTCATTTGTGCGGTGTTGTGTGTAATCTGAGCTTCAGTTCCCCTGCTCACCTAACAACCATATCCACCTGGGCCCTTGATGCATCGCTGCAATTTGCGCAATGTAATTTAATTAATGACAAAAAAATATGCAAATCGTTTGCATCATATGTCGTGCGGTTGCCACAGTCCTGCGTGAGGTCGGTTGACTGTCTGGTTGGCTGGTTGGTTGGCTGATTGGCTGGGGTGTTGCACACCCAACACCTCAGCGAGGCAGTAGTCAGGCAACCAAGCAGCAGCAGCAGCAACAACAACAACAACAACCAGCCACTTGGCAGATGATGATGCGTTGTTGTCTGACCATCTCTCTCCTCGCTGTGTGTTTAAACCAAGGATGGATGGATGGATGGATGGATGCGGGGTCCACTGGCCGTGGCAGGTTGCCTGCTTTTGTGCCGGTGCCTCAGCCATTCATTGGCTGCTCGTGGCACAGTTGTTGTTGATTATGTTGTTGACAACAGGCGTTACGCATTTTACGTATATTACGTAAATATTTATATAATGCAGCAGGTAAATTTATGTGCACATACATATATACATTTATACATATATGTATGTCTCTGTCTGTTTGTATATTCATCCATGCATATGCACACGCCCACGGGCAATGCACAGCACAAGAACAGCAACAGCAACAGCAACAGCAACAACAACAGCAACAACAAGAACTTTAAACATTTCTCTCTACTCTCAGCTGCTGGCCAGTGGCCAGTTTCCACCCTTCCTCCTCCTCCCCCTCTGGTCATCCTCCTTTTCACTGGTCGGTCGGCGTGTTTAAATGATTGTTCACAAAATATTTACATTGGCTGGCAAGCAAATAGCCATTTAAGTAATTACTGCACTTAATTTTTAATATTGATTTTGTAAATTTTATTAAAACTTAATCAATTGTTTAACCAGCAAAAATAAAAATAGTAAAATCCTCTGGCCACAAACAAATTTATAACTGAAATGTGTGTGTTTAAATTATTGCCTCAAATATTTATGTTAAAGTTATTTTTGCATTTTAATGCGAAAACTAAAAATTTTATATAAATAGTTGCAATATTTTTTGATTTAAATCAAATTTATTAATTTGGAAACTATAAAATAAAATAAGAAACATTAGAATTAAATGCAAAATTTAATTTGAGTTGCCTGGCTTATTTTGCAAAAGAAGAAATAAACAACATTTTTAATAAATTCACAGGGAATTTTCTTGAATTTTGCAATTTATTTTGTACAACTTGTATATATGTAAATAAAATAAAAAAATAAAATAAAAATTATTATCTTGTCTCTGTAATTTTAAGTGAATAACTAAAAGCTATAATAGCTAAGAAAAATTATGTGGTTCAAATATTTAAAATTAATCAAGCCTCAGGAATATCATGAGAAACCCTCTTAAATTCCGGCTTAAAATAGAAGATACTTCCTAAATTTCCCAAACTATTTGATGGATATAATCCCAAGCTAACTAAATAAATAATCAAATGAAAATCCTCTTGAAATTCAAAGTTCACTTACCTTTTTGGGGACATTAATGACAAATGTTTGGGTAATTGTTATGACTTTTATTTTAATTGTAATTTAAGTATCTTAAAATACACAAGAAAACAAGAAGAAAAACAAAAACAAAACGATATCGAAATTTACCTGCCATGTTCCCATGAAATTTAAATTAAATTGTAGAATTAATTGCCTTCTTTTTTTTTTGAGTACTCTCAGATTTGTGATTCTTGGTATTTTTTGCCATTTACTTTTTTTTTAAATTTCTTTCATTTCATTGCTGATTCAATCGGTTTTAAAAGCCTAGGCATTAAAATTTAGAAACATTTACAAGGAAGCCTATCGAATTTTAGATTAAAACTGACAATAAATTTTGTAAGTGCTACTGAACCAAATTCAAATTGCTCTCGTATTCCATTCAATATGATTGTCATACATGATGATGATGATGATCCTATTTCAAACGTCAAGTTAACTTGATACTCGACTTGACTTGACTTGAATTTATATCTCTCTCCAGCCCTCCTGCTCTCCTGCTCCTTTAGCTACTTGACTGTCACATCTCAATAACCCTCGAGTGGTTTTCAATTGTCTCCAAAAATATGCGCAACACAAATTCCCCTTCCCCCCAAATAATCCACCCACATGCACACACACACACACACGTCGCATATATTCATCCCATTTGAAATGTTAATTTTTAACGCTTTGTAAATTTTTTCAAATATTTCATAAAGCAAAAAAAAGAAAAAAAAGAAAAAGCGCCCGAACCTTTTCGGTTGTCAAGTACTTGAAAGTGACTGTGACTGGGTCTCTGAGCCTGTCTCATCTCCCCCGCACCCACAAATGGGACATCATCCAATTCAGAAACTTAAAAAAAAAAAAAAAAAGTAAATAGATCCCAAGAGATGTACATGAAATTCTACATCCCAGGCCTTCTCACTGTCTCTCTGTCTCTGTGTATATGTATGAATGTTTGTCTCAAGTGACATCTCGCAGCCAAGGATCATCTTATAATGTGGCAAGCGTTTAGTCCTCTACTCCGCCCGCCTGCCTGGCTGCCTTCAACTGCCAACATGCCTGACAGATTGGCCAACTTGCATATATCCTTTTGCCGGCGCTTGACTCACCACAAAAACAACAACAGCAACAATAAAGACTACAACAACCACTTGACATTTTCACAGTCTCGCATTCATGTCAATTTTGCGGTTTCGGTTTCACGCAACTATGCGCTCATCCACCCATAAAAGGAGGCAAATATACAATATGAACAATATTTGTATATGTAGGTATGTATTTATTTATATGATGCACAATGAGAGAGACACAAAAGAACTTGAATATACATATGTATGAAAATCTGAATGTGAATTAAAATTGATATCAAAAAGTATGGTTGCCAACCAATTGACAAGGATCACAGGCAGAGACAAATATAATTAGACACACATATATATTTTGCTTTGGTGTGAATACATATGTTTTATATTGTCCTTATTGTCCTGATATGTATTTGTATTCTATTTATTCTTTATGGGAATATTCACAAATAAATCGATAGTGAAACTATCAATTAAAATAGATTAAATGCTCATTTCTATCCAAGATATTAATAATCATACAATATTGTTTACATTTGCTATTCTTATATTTGTAAAACATAGAAGGATATGTCGTAGACCCCCCAAAGTTACCTAATTATAAGTCAGGGTTACTAGAGGAGTCGACACTAAACTCTTTGGTCTCTGAAAGTTTTACATACTAGCTTAAAAATATGCCAAATTTGATCAAAATCGGTTGACTATATCAGATAGTTGCCATAGAAACAATCGCTAAAATTTGGTCTTCTAGCAACAATAGAGAAATAAAAATTACATTTCTTGACTCTACTCAAAGTCCTCTTTCATTTGATACCCCATTTGTCCATATTGGTGGAGTTTTACAAAATCATCAAATTTTTCAGTAAGTTGTAAGGATTTTTATTTATCACAACAGTTTTCTGCATATATTTCGAGAACCGCTTGAGATACAGAAATAAATTTGACATCACCTGACTCGTCTGAACATATCCTTTCGTTTGATATGCCTTTCGTCTATATCCGACCAGTTTCCAGCGGAAAAATAATGAAAAACAAATTCAGGAAAAATAGCGGGAAATTAGCTATTTTCAGCTATAAAAAAAGGACCTACAAGGACAAACAGCATATCAAACGAAAGAGAATTTTCAGCCAATTCAGGATATGCAAAAAATATTTCAATATCTGAAGCGGTACTTGAAATATATGCTAAAAACTGTTGTGTTCCAAAAATAACTTTGAAAAATTTAAGCAAATTTTATCAGTTTAAAAAAATTGCACCAATATGGACAAATGGCGTATCAAACGAAAGGTAAAATTCAGCCGAGTCAGAAAATGCATTTTATATTTCAGTATCTAATGCCGTTCTCAACTTAAATGTAGAAAACCAAATTTCAAGCCAAATTTTGTTTTAAGTCCCAGCGGTGTTCTCTTCGTCCTTTTTACACGTATTGCATAATAATTCCAATTTTAAAAAAACGCACATTATTTTTTGTATTAGTTTTATATTTTTTCCACTTGGTTTTTGTTTATTATTCAAATGAAATAAATGTAATTCTTTAATTTTTCTTGGTTTTTTTTTTAATACACAAAAGGTTTAATTTCTTTAAGAGCAATTGATTCTTGACGAGCAATAACAATTTTGTAGATTTCGTTTTTGTTTTTATTAATTAATTATAATACACAAAAATCGCATATACAATACAAATACAAGTAAGTAATTTTTTTATTTCAATCTTTTCATTCATATAAGTATTATATTTTTAGATAGGTAAATTTAATAACTAGTTTTATCTCATATCCTAAGCAAGGATATGTTTTCAATGGAGTTAGTGAGTGTTCGGTAATTCTTGAGTATACATATACAATATCCATTTATTTATTGACTATTTAAATAATAATTAAAAAAAAAAAAGGTTTCTTCTTTATTTATTAGGTTTTTTTTTTTTTGTATTAAAATTACATAATTAGTCGTATAGATTTGATTATAAATAAAAATACTTCTTCGTTGTACAAAGGATTCAATTTCAATCCTTTTTCTATTACTCTTTTCCTCTAAATATTTGAGCTGAGCTTTGTTTTTAATTTTTTTCGAATACTTTTCATGTAAATTTAAAGCCAAAGGTTTTTCCATTTTCTCAAGAATTGTTGATAAAAGCAAGTCCAGCTTATTTTTTCAAATGATTGTCAACAATCCTGGCAGGATTAGACTGCTCCCACTTAATGGATGCCACACCCAAAAAAAAAATCCCTTTGGCTTCTATTGCGCTTTTTTTTTTTATTTTTATCTTATAAGCTAGGCAAAAAAAATACAAAAAAAAAATCTATCTACCCATTTTGAGACCACCACATATTTGCTACCATCTATTTATAAAAAAAAAAACAAAAAAAAAATATTCATTTGTGACTGCCTGGGCAGTTAGGAGTTTTTTTTTTACTTTTTTATCCTTAATAAAAGCTAACAATCCGATAAAGACACCAATTTTAAACGGATATGGCCGCATTTGTGGGCGGCAATTCGTTGTACTGTGTTTGTTGTTGCTGCTGCTGCTGCTGGGCCTTCAAATTGTTGCTCAGCAGCATGGAGCGATAAACCTCGGACAGAAGGTTCCACATGGGCGGCGAGGTAGGGGCGGAGGCTGAGGCTGAGGCAGAGACGACCTGACCGCTCAGGTCAACGGCAGGCAAAGGCAAAGAAGGATGCAACTGGCTCAATGGTTGTTGTTGCTGCTGCTGCTGCTGCTGTTGCTGTTGGTGGTTGGCAGCAGCAGCTGCTGCGGCCGCAAGCATTTGCGTCTGGAGCAAGCGAAAGTGACAATGCTCCTCAGGATTAAACATTAGCGATTGCGTGGGCGGTTGTAGTGGCTGTGTTGCTGCTGCTGCTGCTGCTGCTGGCGGTGGTGGACTGGAAGTTGTGGACGTTGTGGGACTTTGACTCTGAGACTTTTTTGCATGGGGCGCTGATAAATCAATTAAACGTTCATCGGTCTCTTCCACTTCCAATTCCATTTTAATGGTCAACGGTGGATTCGAGGACTCTTGCGAGGAGTTTAAACTGTCCTGACGCTTGCGTTTGCCCAGCAGACGATCCATGGAAAAGCCACCAGCATGTGTAGTTGTTGTCGTTGCTCCTGCTGTGGCTGCTGTTCTTGTTGGACTCTTGGTGGCGGCACCAACTGCCTCACAGGGACGACGCTTGTGCAGACTAAAGTCCAAGGGCTGCTCAGAGCATTCCTGCTGATCCAAGACTGTGGGTGAGTTGGCCGGCGTCAAATGGGTAGCAAAACAAGGCTTCTCTTCTATGCTAAGACTTGAATCCATTTCATCATCATCGCCATAGTCCTCGGCATCCGCATCCGCATCCGCATCCGCATCGGACTGACTAGCTGGACTGGAGGTATTGGCATGACTATCCACATACACATAGACGCCATCATCATCGTTTTCATTGTCAACGCCCTCGTTGTCCTCAAAGCTGGGGCCATTTGCCCCATTGTGGCATTGGCCAGCAAAAAGATGCTGCAGATTATGGAGACTGGCCTGGCCGCCAGCTCCGCCAAAATCAGCGCCAAACATGGGCACATAGCCGCCGCCAGTTGTGGGCAAAAGACCCGGAAAGGCAGGCAGACGAGCAGCCGCAGCGGCCGCCGCTGCCGGTGGCAACAGAGCCCCGGGCGGTGAGATGGGAAACATGGGAAACTGCTGGGCTGTGCGACCATCGTGCGGCGAGATCTTGCGACGTATATGCGGTGAATGGAGCTTGGGATTGGGATTGGCGCTGTGACGATTCCTCGAACGCCTCGAACTAAAAACCATATTGCAACCTTCGACTGTGCATTTGTGCATTTCCCTCAAATGCACGGCAGAAAAGTGAATTTTGAGAGCGCCCTTGTCGCAGAAGGTTTTGAAGCAAATGGAGCACTGGACACGCTTTTTGCCTGTGGCCGGATTAATAAATTGCCCGGCCAGATTAATGGGTGGTGAGCCCCAACGTTTGGGTTTACTGCTGCTGCTGCTGCTGTTGTTGCTGCTGTTGTTGTTATTGTTGCTGGTGTTGTCGCCACTGGGTGAAGTTGCTGGCGATGAGGTTACTGCTGCTGCTGCTGCTGGATGACCCAATAAATAGGCAGGCGACATAAAGGAATTCATAATATGATCCATCTTAAAAGAGCTGGAAAGAAAACAAAGAAAGAGAGAAAAACAAGCAATTAATAAAAACGAATCGCAGACTTATCTTACTACAAAACATGTCACACATATAAAGGGGGGCCAGGGAGGAAGGGGATGACTTGTCAGTCAATCAAGTCAGCCAGTCAGTCAGTCAGTTAACTGTTGTTCACTCAATCGTATGACAGCTCAAGTAGGCAGAGCCTAATTTGGCCTCTTTCCGTGTGTGTGTGTGTGAAATTGCTGTTATCAGTTGGAAGCAGCTGTTTCACTCTACTACATTTCTGACCTTACATTGATAGCCCAACGATGCCAACAGGGAAGAAATCTAGCAACAGATTTGTTGCGCAATTAAAGCAGCAAAAAAAAAAAAAATAGAGAGGGTGACACTATCGAAAGACATATGGGCCAAACAGCGCTTTTCTTTTTTGGGTTCAAGAGAAACTTAAGTCATTCATCATTTTTTTCATTTCAGAAAAACTAAAAGTTAAGGAAACACTACAAATTAAGAAAGAAAGCCTTATAAGCCCTTTGGAATTCCTTAAATGGTTTCAGCTTATTTCAATCTAAAGGAAATGCTTTAAGAACTTGGAAAAATCTCTAAAAAATAGCAGAGTGAAAACCAGAAATCACAGAAACACTTTAAATACTTTAGGAAAATATCTAACAGAGTGAAAAATCAGGAATAATTGATAAACCATTTAAACTTAAATTTAGAAAACTAAAGGAAATAATTGGAATACTTTAGAAAAAATAGCTAATATTAAGTAAGTTTATTAATTAACTTAAGCTAAACTTCTTTGTAGTAATAATAAAAAACTTTAGAAAAATCTCTAAAAATAAAGTTTTGAAAAAATAGAGCAGAGTAAAAAAGCCAGGAATCTTCCATTTAAAATTAACCTCACAAATTGTTAAATACAAGTATATTCCTTAAACAATTTCAATCCAAAGGAAGTTTTTAAGTTTTTAAAGCAATATAAAACTAGTTCGATCTTAAACAAGAAAAATCTCTTAAACTCAAGCAATTTTTGAAAGAAATCGAGAAACTAAACCAAAAAACTAAGCCGATTTTAGTTGAAAATAATTTGTAGTTGGTTAATTAATTAAACTGAATAAGAATTTTCAACTCTTTTTTTATTTTTTATTTTAGGTGAATGTAATTTTCTTGTTAACAACATTTAATGGCAAAGTTTCTTCCAGTTGATGAATAATCTTGGGAGTAGTTAGAGTTAAAACTCATTATAAAATTTCATGCGGCGTTCCAAGGCCTGGATTATTGGAGAATGGAAATTTAGGAATGGGGGAAAATGGAATGTGTAATTGCCGACGTCAAAAAAAAAAAAATAAACTAAAATAAAAACCAACTCAAAAGATCAACCAAAAAGCAACTGCTCAATTCAGTTTTTTTTTAGTTTTGGGCTTTTCTGGTTTTGCTACCGCTGAGATTTTATTATTATTTGGATATCTGTGTGTGTGTGTGTGTATTTGCGGTTTACCAACGCTACCGTAATTGTGAGTGATGTCGTCTTTGGGATGCTGGGGACAATTGTTAACAGCAGTCGACCGCATTCAAAAAAGAAAAAACAACCAACAGCAGCCACAACATGAAGATCATTTTGTGGTCATGTTATCTGGAATCAATCTTAAAAGTCGAACAAAAATCTACACACACACACACACACAAACTAAGCCAATGTCAGATTATGGCCCCAAAGTTTTGTACACTTGTTTCATCAGGCCAAGTCAGGCCAAGATTGTTGGTAGTTGAATGGTTGTGGCAGTTTTATAGGCTCATTAGTACGATAACATTAACAGGCTTTTTTCTTTTTTTTTTTTGGACTCAGGAAGACTTGAGAGATGCCAATATGTTTGTTGTATGTTATGTGGATGCCAATGTGTGATTTGATGGGATATAAACGACAAAAAGACAAGACACGACATGACAAATGTTGAAAAAAAAAGAAATAAGAAATAAAAAAAAACAAGTAGTAAAAGACAACAACAACAACAACTACAAATTTGCCAAACCACATACAAGTGATTTATATCACCGTGACAGGTATAATCATTTTTTTTTTTCGTTTCTTCAAGGCAATTTGAAGATTTTTGAAGAGACGAAAAACTGTCAAAAAGATTAACTAGAAATCAAAAGAGTTTAATGTTATCCAAGTCAGAAGCATAAATAAAACAGCAAATTACTAGAATTACAAATTACATTTAGAATATTGAAGAAATGCTGAGAAATAATAAAGATACAAGTCTAAATAAGCTCGAAAAAACTTTTTAAATATTTAATTTGATTGATTTAAAGACAAATTCAAAGGTATTTAATTAAGTTTCAAGTTTCCCATCAAATAAACTCAGTTTTAAAGTGGCTAACAAATGTAGAACTCATTTATAGCTCCTTGAAATTTGAAAAACTCTTAAAATATTAAACTAAAGACTTGAATAATAAATGCCAATTTATTGCATCTTAAATAATAAAACAACAATTACTATGATATTCAAAATCATTAAAGTTTATCAAGTTCTAGTATTTTGTTAGTTATTTTGAATTGAAGAAATTGATACAAAAATCACCGTGACTTCTTTTAAATCTTTGGCTTTCTTTTCAACCCGATTTGTCTTGGCTTTTTATCCAAAAGGAAGTCCCAAAGACACAAAAAGCAATCACAGATTTTGATGGCCGGTTTGGATGGTTGGTTGATTTGTCGATTGTTTTTTTTTTTTCTGCAGTGTTGAAAGTTAAAACACCAAAGACAAATTTCAACTTGTAATGTTTATTATAGTTGTAGTTGTTGAGACAAGACAAGTTACAGCAACAACAACAACAACAATGACAATAATATTAAAGTCAGAGCAATGAACGCAAACGATGGTCACAAAAAAACAAAAAAAAAAGATGGTCAAAAGATACATTTTGTATTTGTATCTTATTAAAGACAAAAATCTTAATTACAAACTGACAGAAAGAGACAGAAATTGTCCCATTGTCATTAATGGGATTCACAAGAAACAAAAAATGATTGAATCTCTTTTTTTTTGCAATTTTTTTTTTATTTTTAGTTCGCTGGGTCAAATGGGTCAAATGTTAAAACCATTGTCTAAATTGTATTTAGAGCGAAAGGATTGTAAACTTTGTAAGGTGCAGTGATTTTTTTAATCTATAAACTAAATCAAAAATCAAACAAAAACAAATGGGAAAATGGGTGTAGTTGCCGCCGGGCATGGTCCAAAAAATAAAAGGAAAAATAAAAATTGTTTTCTTGATGTCTTCATTTCAATTGATTTTATTTTAGGCTTTTTTTTGGATCTTTTTTAAAATTTAACTTCTCTTTTTAATTATTTATTTTCTTTTTTTACTTACTTTTATTATTTTTCCTCTTGTTTTTTTTTGTAGTTGTTTTTGATTGTTGCGAATTTTTTTCTTTTTGTCCTTTTTGTTATTGTTTATTTATTTATTTTTGTAATTTTATTCACTTACACATTCATGTGCAATTTTCAATAACGTTCAAAAAAAATATATAACGGTAAAATAACCGACGGCCGCGCACTGAGCATAATTTTTATGTTTTTTTGCTTTTGTTTTTTATTTTTTTGGTATTCTCGACTTTTTGATTAAAAAAGTTTTTTGTTTCTGTTGGTTTTCACTTTGTTTTTATTTCTATTTTATTTTATTGTTGCTTTGTACTTTGGATTTGTTGTTGTTGTTTTATTTTATTTTGTATTTTTTGTGAGTCTGTTAAAAAAAAAAAAAGGTTAACGTTTGCGCTGACCGAGAGACGACGAGCGGTTACACAGACACATGACACAAACTGACAAACAAACAAACAGACAAACAAACGTACGAACGCATGGACAGTTTGCAGCTAAAGAGATCCGATCCACTCCTTCGAAAGTCGTGGGTGACACTGATTGTTGTGCAGGCGGCGACGCGGCTGTGAGAGCTGAAAAAATGTAACAACGACGACGACTACGGCGACGACGACGACGACAACACAACGACAAATGCGACAGAGGCAACCAACAACGTCGTCGTCAATACGCACACACACACACACACACACACTCACGTACGCTTTGAGCAGCGGGGTGGGTGACACTTCGGGCTCTCAGCAGAGACAACAGCAGCAGCAAAAGACGACGAAACGCAGCAGCGAACAAGTTCAACGCAACTGCCCCACAAATGTCTACCTGAAGCCCTGCCAGGCCAGGCTGGGCCAGTCTCAGCAAGCGTAGCAGTGTGTGTGTGTGTGTGTGTTTGAGAGTAAGAGAGAGAGCGCAAGAGTCGTCTTTTGCTCTATTGGAATTGGCCTTCCCCGAAGCTGCTGCTGCTGTGCTGTGTCTGTGTGTGTGTGTATATTGCTTAACATCTTGGCAGCAGCAGCGCCTGTGTCACATTGTCGTCCGTTGGGTCATCAAAATGAATAAAAAAAAAATAGTAAAAGAAAAAAAAAACAACAACCTCACTCACACACACCCGCACAAATTGGTGGTCGTTTAAATTGATCTTGCCCACTCACTCTTGCTTTTTGGCCTATACCCAACTCACTTGCACTTGTGGCCGGGTGCTGCCAGAGTCGATAAAGCAGTTGAGCAACAAAATGTAAGAGTAAAGAATTGCACTCTCTTCTCTGCTCTATTTCGCTCTCTTAAACAAAAAAAATCCAAGTAAATTTATATATTACAAACATAACGGTAAATTGCATACAAATTGCATTTAAAGCAAAAATTTATTTATAGAAGAGAAAAATATTTCCGAATTTATTATTAGACTCGAATAAGGAATAAAATTATTCACACACACGCACACACAGATTATTTGTGGTGACCAACCGTTTCAACCACAAAATCAAATTGCTGGTGCTGCGCCCCATTCACACCCACGGCGTTTGGTCAGGCCCCATGATTTGGGGACCCTATTGCCTGCTCTTTCGCACAGTGTCGTCTGAGTGGACGACGACGTTGTTGTTGCTATTGCTGTGTGACATGCGACGTATTTGCGTGAGTGGCCGGTCGACGACAAACGAGGAGAGCAGCAGCAGCACACACACACACACACACATACATATAAACTCACGCACCTTTACTTTTGCTCTCACACTCTCCATAGCAGCAGCAGCAGCAACGGCAACAGCAACAGCAACAGAAGTTATATCATTGTCATTTGCTGTTGCTCGCCAACCAAAGAGCCGAGTTGTTTGGCTCTCTCACATCTTGTTTGTGTGTGTGTATGTGTGTGTGTCGCCCATTAGCCAGTCCGCGTGTGACAGAGCTAAAACGAGTTGGCTGCTGATGGCTGCGTTGAGTCCCCCATCATTTGTTCGAATGAAATGGCAATGGCCAAGCCAATTCGTTGCTGTTGTTGTTGTTGTTTTCGATGTCTTTGTCGCTGCTAGCAGCGCTGCTGCTACTTGCTCTGCTCTATTTGTATATATGTATGTATGCATCGCATCAGTGTTTATGTAGCTTACTTAAAATTGCCGCTTGGATATTGCCTTCGGTTTGGTTTCGTTGCTGTTGCTGTTGCTGCTGCTTGCTGCTGCTGCTTCTGCTTTTACTGCTTGCTGCTGCTGCTGTTGCTGCTCTCTCTCCCTCAGTGTGTACACTTTGTTGTTGTCGCCTTCGTCGTCATCGTCGTCGTCGTCACACGTTGGGGGTTTTTTTCTCGGTCTTTTTACAAATTTTTGTCATTTGATGTCTCCTCGTTTTCGTCGTTGTCGTTGTGTTTGTCGTTGTAGTAGTAGTAGAGCCGTCGTCGACGTTGTAGCGTCGTAGTAGTCGTCGTCGTCGTCGTCCACTGTTAAAAAAAGACTGAGACTGAGTGTGTGTGTCCGTCTCTTTTTGGTAAACACCAATGAATGGGCTGCATCTGCATTTGTATTGGTTTGTCGCTTATATTAGTGTGTATATGTTTGTCGCTCTGTATGAGTGTGTGTGTGTAAGCACACACCTACCGATTGCTGCAATCGTTGTTGTTGTTGTTGGTGCCAGCGGAGCGGACAACTTTGCTTTTATACTGGCGGCTATGCGATTGCGCCACAAATTGTGGACCTCTTTTGTATACATACACACACACACACACATGCACACTGTGTATGTGTTTCATTGGTGTCACACGACACTTTAATATGGGGGCGATTTTTCCTGTCTCCTTGCACCAATAAGATTTGAGTATTTTTGAGCTCAACGCTTCTGGTGACAAAGGCCAAAGTCGCAGTCGACAGTTTTACTGGCTGATATTTTTTTTCAGCTTTCTGTTTTTTTCTTGTTGGATTTCATTTTGATTTTATTATTGTTGTTGTTGTTTTTTTATATTTGGTACTTTTTTTTATTATTGAATTCTTTTTATATATAAACTTGCTCTTAGAATTTGTGTATGTTTGTTTGTGTGTACTTGAATTTTCCCCACAAGTATATAAAAAGAATTTTTGTGCTTTCTCAATTTTCATTTCTAACCTCAATCCAACGCCCTCAATTTATTTATATAAGGCATTTTAAATAAATCTTAAATTCAATATAAAATTTACACTTTAATGCAGGAAGTTTTGTTTTAAAATTATTTTTATTTTACTTTTATAAAATTTTTAAATTTTACTTTAGTTTTTGAAAACATGAAAAGGAATTTTATATCTTTTTATTATTTGATTTATCTTAATAAATAAAGGAAAAAACTACGTCTTTATTTTATTCTTATTTTTAATAAATTCTATTACTTTTCTAAAGTAATTTAATACATTTTCTATTTCGTCTTTACAATCAACAATTTTACCAGTTTTCCTTGGCCATTTTTCATTTATTTATTTTTTTGTGCACTCAAAAATTAAATGCATTTGTTGTAATTTAAATATTTTCATTATTTAATCATATTAAAGCTTGGAATATTTATTTGATTCAAGTTTAAAGAGAAATACAATTAAATTCAACAGTCAGTAACAGTCAGTATTTTCTGTACCAATTTTACAATAATTTCTGCCATAGAAAATCATAAACAAAATTTCTTTCCTCAATATATGCTAGAAATATAGAAATCTGGCAAATTTTATTGATAATTTCTTTTGTTTTTTTTTACCACAACTTCCAATAGAAAAATCGACTTTAAAGGCTTTTAAAGTTCATTTCATTTTAATCATTTCAAAATATTAGAAAAAGTATAAAACAAAAGCCTTTGTTTTTGCCGACATACAAATTTCTAAAATGCAAATTTTTTAAATAATAAAAAATTAGAAAATTTGAGCTAATTCTGCTCTATAATTTTAAAAGCTTTAAAGGTGGTAAAAATCAATAAACTTATTTTAAAAAATCTTAACAAAAATTATATAATTCCCTACAGTTTACTAAATAAATAAATCGATTTTTATAGCCACGGAATCTAAATAAAAAATCGGAAATAATGGGGCTAAGTTTGATATTTAAAATATCTTTAAAACTCATTTTTTTCCTTGATCTACACAAGTTTGATGCATTATAAAAAAATAGATCGTATCTGACAAAATTTGAAATTATAGATTATCGCAAACTGTGAATAAATCTAACCTATAAAAGCAACATCTATCAAGGATCACAAGTTCCTAGAATCGACAGCAATTTATTAATTAGAACCAACAAAGTTTCAATATTTTTTGCTTTAATTTTAATTATGTTTTTATGGAACTAAGGAACTATACTATTTTTATTATTTTTGCTTACTATTTTAGTGATAATTTTAAGCTTGGCATATTTGAATTGTTGAAGAATTAGAAAATGAAAATATATTTTAAGATTTTAATTTTTTTACTTTTAAACTCTGTGTTAAATTAAAAAACCTTTGCTTAAGAAACATTAATTAAAGTGGATAGTTTTTATTTCAACATTAATTCCACTTGACTAGTTTTTATTTTTTTGTTTTCTTTACTCCATAAATAATAGAAAAATAATAGTAAATTTGACTTTTGATTTTCAACGACACTTTTGAATTGTATTGTTACAATATTATACAATTTGAAACGCCCAATGGTAACTCAACCATGAACTAAATAACAATGAAACCAAATCGAAAATCACAATCACAATTCAGTTGTGAAAAAGTCATTAAGGCGACAAATGAAAATGTCTTTGAATTTGAACGCCTTTCTTATCCCGAGTCCAAATCGGAGTCATTTTGAGTCAGTCAACACTTTCGTTTTTCCTTTCTCTTGTGTCTCTTGTATGTATGTATTTATCATTAATCAAAAAACAACAATTTTTTATTATAGTTCAAATAAATAATTGCTATCTTATTATGTCGATTGTCGTTGCTGTCGCCATCAACGTCAATGTCAGGCCAAAAGTTCTTTTTATACCATAAAATGAAATCGAAAAACAAAAAAAAAAACGGCCTAAAAAATATCATCAGAGAGCAGAGAGCGCCCCTTTTGTGGTGGACATGGGCGATGGAATCTAAATCGGACGGAATCTCGAACCGAATATATCCGAATCGATCAATCATTTTTTCACACTTTGAAATTGGTATTCGTATGGCCAAATGTCCAAAAGTCAAGTGAGACTGAGACTGAGGCCCTGTGGAGTAGTTTAAATTTTTATACAGATTTCTTGATGGTCTCCCATGAAATTTTATACTATAAATATACATTTATACTTGTACATATGTGTGTGTGTACTTGACTTCGTGTCAATAAATCGTTTCAGATTTTAAAAACACAATTTACGCCGACACAAATGATATTAAAAATCCATTAATAATCTTGAACCCGCGTCGATTGCGTTCACAAATACAAAATACAAAATCCAAAATAAAAAAAAATAAACGACACAAGGCAAAGAGAGGTCAGTCAGTTGGTTGGTTGGTTGGTCCAGCCCTGGGAAGATATCGGAAACTCTAAAGACAAAATCGTTTTTATTTTTTTTTCATCACACACACCTCACATTTAATTATAGTTTCGTGTCGTTTTTGTTTTTGAAAAACCATTACACGAAATATGTTAGTTTTGTGGGTGGAAATACTTTTTGATATATTCCTTATGATCTAATAGATTTTTAATGTGTTTTATTTGGCCAAAAGGATCTGGTTGAAGAAATTAAAATTGAACTAGAAAGTTCCTTTATCTTTTTATCTATAAAGTACAATTTTTTTGAGTTCATCCAATAAACTGTAGCTTAAAATATCACTTAATAATAATAGAGAAAATCTAGGCAAATATAAAAAAATTATTAGCTTAAAGTCCTGGGATAACAATGAACTCAATTCGATTTAGAAGCTTCTAGAAATAATTTTGTTTGTTTATAAGTAAGATCTTGACTTTTCAGGCTTTCAAATTAATCCTAAAATTCATTAAATACTTTTATATTTATTTAAACAATTACCTAATTAATGTTCATAATTTTTCTTCTTTTTAGCTTTATGCATACAAAAATACAAAAAATTGCCATTTTAATTAAACGAAATAAAAAAACAAAATGAGTACCAGGAAAAAGGGTGAAATCTTGAAATTCAACCACTTTCAAACAAATAATGATTATTATGATGATGATGATGGTAATGTGATGATGATATCTAGGGGATGAGAGAGAGAAAATGAGAGCGTTTTTTACATATGTAAGTATTCCTATATGGTTGGTTGGTTGGTTCGTTGGTTGGTGGTAAATGCATTTTTGGTGGCCGAAATCAGGACATTAAGCCCATTCATTCTAAGCAGGACCAACCCCTTTTATTTTTTTTGTTGTTTAAATAACAACAACAAGAACAATAAAGGGTGATACGGTGGCAGTGGCAATGTCGTTTTATTGCCACACTTTGGCCATTCCGGCGTTGGCGGTGGTGCAATTATCGTTCTATATAGTATATTGTATTATATTTTGCCCTCGAAAAATCTCTGAATGAATATGCGTGAAATGTGCGCGGGATGAGCACACGAGGACTTTGTGTTTTTTTTTTTATTTTTGTGTTGCTCGGGGATTCTGTTTTTTTTTTTTTTTTTCCTTTGGGTTGTTGTTGATTATATTGTCGGTTATTATTGCACAATCGGCGGGCTCTGATTCAAATTCAGGTATATAAAATTGTGCGCACTAGTTTTCATTGTTCACCCATCGTTGTCGTTGTAGCCTTTGTGTCCTGCCCGTTGTCTTTGCCGTTGTTGTCGTCCTTTGGTTGCCATGAAGAACCATGAACAGAGAGAAAACATAATGTGCCCAATAATGAAGTGAAAGGGTTACAATGGCTTCATGAGAACTTTGCTAACCGGGTGATAAAAATGTTTTGCTTTTGCTCTTGCTCTGAAAAATAAAAGGGGTTTTTAACATGTCGTCTGAATTTCATAATGGCCGCTCATAAAAATCGCAAAACTCAGCCAGGTAGAAGAAAGGGGCCAAGCAGCAGCAACAAAAAGGATGCACAGGACAACAAAGTAATAGTTAAATGCTTCTGAATTCTGAAGCCTTTTTAAGCAGCCGCTGCTGGGCTGGACTCGCTCGCTGGCAAGCTCATTAAACTAAGGACAATAAACTGTTCTTCAAGTTGCACTCTCTTGTGAAATTTTGTTGGGAGGAGCAGGAGACAAACAACAAATAACAAACCTCTCATAATATCCGCTAGTGATTATGGTGATTTCCCATACAGGTAAGAACTAAAACCAAAACATACAATAATAAAAATAATGCCAAAAAAACCAGACCAGTCGTCGGTCTCTGTTTGTTTTTCCATTTGTTTTGTGATGATCGAGAGAGACCCAGAAAGAGCTTCTCATTTTTATTTTTATGACAATTCTAAAGAAAAAGAACAAAGTTTCATTCAAGACCAAATTTCATTGATTAAATGGCTTTCAATTAGAGAAAATAAAGAAAACTCTCGAATCTCTTTAATTAAAGATAGAAATTGAAGATAATTTAAATTAAATTTAAATATTGTTACAAGGAAAACAAAGGCTTAAAAAAATATAGAATCCTAACAATAAATCTAATAAATCTATAAGCTTTTTTATTAAATATTATTTGATATAATAGATGAAGTTTTCTAGCCGAGATTTGTGGCTTAAAATGAAGCAAATTTTTCTATTTATCATAAATCACCTAAAATTCCCTTTTAACTATTATAATCTCCAAATGGAAATTGTTGCTACGTTTTACCAGCAACAATTTGTTAGCAATTGAAATAAGCACAAAAAAATAATTTTCTTAGATAAATAAAAATAATAGCAAATACATAAAACATAAATTAAGTCGCATCGAAAAATCCATTCTGTTAAAATTGCGAAATTCTTTCTAAAAATTTGCCAGGAAGTTAACCAAAATTGTTGCTTTATTCGTGATCATAAAGCGTGATTATTTGTAGCCATTTTAATTTCTATTTCATTTATTTTATTTATTTATCTATGTAGTTTATAATCCCAATAGCCAATGATGTTCTCCATTGTAATAATCTCCATCAAACATCTGCAAAGGAAACATCTTTTGACGAACACAAATCTTGGGTAATGTGAAATCATAATCGACAAACATTTTGCTTTCTTTTTCCATATTTTTTTTTTTTGTGTAGATTTCATAGATTGAATAACAGCAGAGATTTGATCCTGTCAGTGGGAATAAAAGGCTCAAAAGGGATGCAACAAAAAAAAATATGGTTCCCAATATTTGTGCAGTTGCATTCGCCTTTGTTATCTTCCGGGTGTGTAATTATGGCGTAATAATTACATTTTTTTTTTGTTGTTATTCCATCTCTGAATGCGGTCAATTATAATTAAGATGAGGTGCGGGTGTCATCCACACCCAAAAGTGACCGGTGGTCTTAATAAATAACTATTAGATTACATCTTTCAGCAGGGGAATTATTTAGAATAGATAAGATCTTTTTTTTGGTTAAACAAAATTATTTTTAAGGAAACTTTTTCAGCCTTTCCCTATTTCTACTAAACTTAAGACTTTTAATGGAAATTATTCAAATAACATCCTAATTAAATTTGTATTTATAGGGAAAAATCTGGAAAAATTGTTTTTATTTATAAAAAAAAAAAATATATTGGACAATTTTTTTTAAAGAAGGGTAATTCTGATTTATATCTTTGATATCAGTAGGTTAAGTTTAAATATAAAGTTCATTAAAATGAAATAAAATTCACTTTGAAAGTTTTTCAAGCTTAAATAAAATTTTAAAATCATTTTAAAATTATAAAAACTTTGTTATTTATATATAATGTAAATAATAACTGAATATATTATAATAATAAAACATAAATAAAGAAAAATCTATTTTGAGTATTAATTATGGAAATAATATTAAATTGCTCCTTTTTTTGAGAATTACTTATATAGAACCGAAAAATAGAAAACTATCTAAACAAAAAGAACCACAAATATTTAAATTGTTTTTAATAAATGAAAAAATCATTCTTACTCTAAAAATTCCTCTCTTTTTATTTATTTTTATGTGATAGTAACTAAAGGTTCCTTTTAATTGTATACCCTTTTCTATTTGCTGTTATCGGCTTAGTTGTCATTATGAATTGTGAGTATAATAATTAGTAAAGACTCCTCCTCTTCCTCCTGCTCCTGCTCCTGCTGCTGTTCCTGCTCCTCTTGATGTTCATTAATGCTGCAGCTGAATGATGATGGTAGAGATCTTTTAGTGGTGCTGTTTTCACATACAGAAGCATCGTTCATTTTGTACACACACACACACAAATCATAAGGACCTTTATACACACACACACACACAGGCGCACATAACCATGGCCAATTCAGAAATACGTAACTATGTACTTACAAATACACAAATGCATACACACACATATAAAGGACAAAGGACAAACAGACTGAGGGAGAGACAAATGTAGTAAGTACTTACTGAATGAGTGACTGACTGACTGAAGAACTGAAGGATGGATGGAAGGACATACCAGCAATTGGATGGATGCATTTTATGTGCCACCACTTCAGTTTTACATTCACATTCACAATCACAATCCCATTTCGCATTCACCCCCTAAAAATGTTTGTTCATATTCATCTTCTGCCACTGGTAAACTCCTCTTTAGTGGCATTCATGGCATATCCAGGATTTGAATACTGAAACGCATCTCTCCACTATGGTAACCCAAACCGAAACCGAAACCATTCCATTTCATGTCGTGGTGCATAATTAAAAACTGTAAACCACACAAATAATCCCTTGATAGTAGACGACAACAACACGAAGACGAGGACGAGGACGAAGACGACGACGTAACGCAAAGACACAGATACTTGCCAAAAGATATATTCTCTTCTTATATGTAAGTATCTATTCCTATATATATACATATATATATATATGTTTTTTGGTGAGTGTAAATAGAGCCACGGACAATGGAATTGAAAATGGGGTTGGTTGATGCTGCCGTTTCCATTATTATTCGAATTTTGGCTGCTGCTCTTCAATCTGTAAGATTCTGTGTATTTTGTGACTATATTTCATGTAAGAGCGCATCCATTTCACGGGGATGCAACTCACACACACACACACATCTATTTACACTATAATATCCTTAATAGTTGAAACGACCTACGACGCGCACTGAAAAAAAAAGAAAACATTAAATCAACAAATAAAGCAAATAGAAAAATAAACCCACATTTAATTTCAACCTACCCTAAAATTAAGAAGAAAAAAAATAGAAAACAAGATGGGGGAATATACACACACATAATTATGATGATAGGATTTTTAGAATATTTAATCAATTTAGATAATTTATATAAACTGTTTTATTCTTTTTTGGGACTTTAAACTATAAGCCAAAGCAACTTGTTGAAGCTTTAGAATAAAATTCTTTTGCTTAAAATTATAAAAATTGTAGGAAATTAATTAGGTATATTTAAAAAGGAATAAATGGAACTACTGAGAATTTTTTGGAGGCTCTAACAATAAGATATTTAAATGCTCATGAATTATGCCTATTATGTAGGAAATTCTCCATTTTCGAAGTGAGTTACTGAATTTGAATTTATCAATGTTTATGTTATAGCTGTTTTTTCGGAATTTTAAGATAATAACCTCAAAACATAAACTTGTAGTCTTGGGAAATATTTACTTAAATAATTGAATAAATAATAAATTCAATATCTTACAGTTTCCAAAATATGTATTTGATAAAACGGATTTTTGGCTTTAAAAAATTATATATAATTCTTTTGGGACTAATATCTGATTTCTCTTTAATTTTTAAATTAATTTAACTCCAATTTAAGAAAACCAAGATAAATTAATTTTTTCCTTTGAATTTTGTTTCTACAAAGTTGGAGTTGAATTTAATATTAAAATGAGAATATAAAAATAAATATAAAATATCCCTAGCCAAATTAAACTTAGGTAAGCTAATAAAATAAAATGGGTAAGCAAGTAAAAATACAAACATAAAAAAAAATGAAGCAACAACAAACTGTCATCTAATGAAATTATAAATAACTTACGGCTGCTTGGGGATCGGTCACAGCCGGAAATCAGAGGCAATTTCCGAGTGGGCCAACCAAGCAAGCAACCCTTTCCCCCCTCTAACCATTTCTTTTCTCTATTTATATTATCTCATCAGCTAATTCAAATGAGAGAGAAGCTGCCGGCAATTTTTGTCAGTTAGTTGGCAGTTAACAGTCAAAAGTCTTTTTCTCTCTCTCTTTCTCTATCTTTGTAAAGTCAGCAGTATTAAAATTATTTTTTTGTTGTTGTTGTATACCAATTCATGAAAATTTCCTTTTGGGAATTCATTAGCAAAAGGATACACGCACACAGAGGATGTGGATGCTGTGTGACAACAAGATTCTTGGAAGACAAGAAACGAGGGGTGAAATGTGAATTGTAGGTAAGTAAGTAAAATATTGTATATATATATTCTATTATGTTATTCTATGAGCGTGGAGCTGGGGGGCTGGGGGGATGGAGAGCTGGCTGTATCTAATTTGACCATATTATGAATTTAACCCTTTTCGTGTTTGCTGGATATTCAAACAACTGTTTGCACAAAAGTTTAGCCAGAAGGTCGTCGTTGTTGCTTGAGCTTTTACTCATAATTTCTCCATCCAACGAAATTGATTCTTTGCGTCTGTTTGTCTGCCTGAAAGTGAACTTTGCTCTGGTTCTAGATACTCTCTCTTTCTCTCTCTCTTCTCAGTTCAGTTCAGTTCAGTTACATTAATGGGCGACCCATTACCGTGGGGTATTCGTATTTTAACCCATACCCGAAAAATAAAATACCCTTTCCCTCGGTTTGTCTCTCTCTCTCTGTCTCTCTGTACTCTAAGTTTTTGAGGGCGTTGCGTTGTTTTCATTTACTTTGTCTTGGCATCAGAGTTTGCTTTGTTCTTGGCAAATGTCTTGGCACAAAACCCACAAGGATTGTTAGCTACCGACTTGGTTTCTTTGGTCTGATGGCTTTCCTCCTTGTTTGTACTTGTGGCACTTTTGCCCTTTGCCAGTTGGCAGCCACTTGCGCTCTCTGCTTCTTCTTCTTCTGAGCGACTCGCGACTGCCTGCTAATGATGCCTTTTCCAGCAATTTAATTGTTAAACAATGAAAACGCTTTTGATTACAAGTAAAAACAACAACAGGCAACCCAAGCAGCTTCTGTTCTCCCCTCCATAATGCAGCCAGGGGCAATTTCAACAGACGGCCAAACCAAACCAAACCGAACCGAACCAAAACTGAAGAAGGATGTTTATTAATTTTTACCTGAGGTTATCTATTTGTCGCACAATGTTTTTTTTTTTATTATTTTTGGGGTTGAAAAATTAAATGAGAGCATCGTTTTTTTTGGGCCGCAATTTTCATGCTCATTAAATAATTTTTGGCTAAGGAAAGTTTACTACATTTTTCGCCTTGGCCCCAAAAAGGAAGAGAAGCAGAAGCAGAAGCATCTGCAACGACAGACAACAACCAAGGAGCAGCAGAGGGCGCTAAAAAGTTTTTATTGAAAGTTGTAATTTAAATTTATTAGGTTTCACATTTTAATTAATGCCCACTTCTTCTTCTTCTTTTACTTTTTTTTTCCTGTTCTTTTGCGTGTAATGGAAAATATGGCGAGAAGGAGGAGGGGGAGAAAATATATAAAAAATATGGTGCAAATTTCAAGAGTTCTCTACAATATTTGAATGCAAAAAAAATATATACACTTTTATGTCTTTAGTGTAAATGAAATTTCTATGTAAACAAGTTGGGTTTTTTTTATGTTTTTTAGAAAAATTTAAGAAAATAATAATTAACTTCTGGCTAGTTAAAGTTCTTTAAATTTTGGTAAGTATTTTTTAATAAATTCAATATTGTTTTTTACTCATTTAAAATGTTACTTTTAAAACCCTACAAAAATAAATTGTCCATCAGAAAGCCTTAAATTAAAGATGTTATAAATTACGTAGAATTTTACAAAAATATTTCATTGAAAACATTGAAAAAACCTTAAGCGCCTAGCACAATTTTTGTAGAGAACTGAATATAAACTATTATTATACTACGCTGATCACAATATATCAAAAAATAATGGTTCGATTTTTTCAAATTTTGCTTGATCAATGAATAAATATTTATTTATATTGAAACTAGCTAATATCTCAATTTTCTCTTGATATTATTAGTTTTATTTTTAGCTTTCCATTTAAGACTCAAAATATATTATAAGAAATTCCACTCCACCTTTTTATTTTGATTTTGGAATATTTTTCATTAATTTGTCTTCGATCTATTGAAAATTGAAGCAGAAAGAAAGAAAGAAAAAAAGTTGTTCCCAAGAATCCTGATTATTTTAATTAGAGTTGTTTCAAGTACGTCACTCCCCAAGATTGTGAAAATCCAAAGGAATCAGGTGGATTCTCTAAATGATTTGCCCTTTGACTACAATTTTTTTCCCCCCCATTTGCCAAAGGTAAAATGTACATAATAAAGAAGTTGCCGCCGCAGTTAAATAAAAAACAACAATGTGGTCTGTTTTTTTTTTTGTTTTGTTTTGTTTTGTTCATCAATTTGTGTGGGTTTTGCTGTTATCAGAAAAAGGACATCGTACAACATCATCAACAAACAACAACAGTAACAGCAACAATAGGAATAAACAATTTGGTGTGAGGACACCGTAGTGAAAAAAGAGAGAGAAAGAGAGAGGGAGAGATAGGACAATGGGATAATAGGACAGGACAGGACAGGACGGAGTCAGTAGTCACTTAGTCAGTCAACTGTTTTGCGGTATTATTGGCGTTACTTCTGTTGTTGTCCGTCCGTCTGTCCGTCCGTTGTGCTTTGTCAGATTGTGTGTGTGTGTTGTGGGCAGATTACGATGCGATTGTTTTTTTTTTTTAAATGCATAGAGAGTAAAAGATGGTGGCAATTCATAGAGAGACCAACTGACAAACTGACTGACTGACGACAGGTCGTCCAATGGCGCCTGGTGACGGAAGTGACGCTGCCCGTGGGGCGATGAATAAAAAAAGAACAAAATAAAAAAAAAATAAAAAAAACTCCCGGCACAAAAGCCGTAAAAATTGCGGATTACAATCGCGGATTTCCATCGCAGAGAATTGTTTATTGTTGCTTTTGTTGGCCCCCCAACGGTGGCAACCGCGACCAAGTCTCATTTCTTATTTTTATTCATTTTGTTGTTGCTGTTGTTGTTGTTGTTGTAATATTATTTCTCTGTTCTCTGTGTGTTCCACATGAGAAAACATTTGTGTTTTGTGCGCCTTTTGCGTGTCCTTATTATTGTCCTGACACCCCCCAGAAACGGCCGCGACTTTTTTACATTTCTCTGCTTCTGGTTGTATTTATTTCGTTTTGTTTTATTTTTTGTTTTTTTTTTTTTTGTTTTGTTTGCCCCAAGATTCTCAAATTTGCTAATTTGTGAACTTTTGTGCTCGCATTACAATTCGTTCTGTTTGGCGTTGGGAATTGAATTGAAGCGGCTGTCATCGTCATCCTTGTCGTCGTCCTTCCTTCCTCATCTTTTCCCCATTTTGGCATTTTTTGTTTGGGTAGCTTGGGTTGTTGCTTCTTGTTTCCATCTTTGGTTTGGCTTTACTTTATTTGTTTGTTTGCTTCTTCGTCCTTGTTCAGAATTTGAGTTGCTCAATTTTTTTTTTCTGCTTTTTTTTTTGGAGGGTGCCGCTGGCCTCAATTCAATTTAAGACGATAACATCTTAATTTGTGTTACATAATAAATACTTGTGCGATTTTTTACAGCTAACAAAAGTCAAAAGGGAACCTTGTAAATCACTAATATCAATTACAGACACTTTTTTTTATTATTTTTGATGAACTTGGGTTGGTTTTTTTTTTATTGTTGTCGTTTTTTGGGGGGGAGGGACTAACAAAATTACAAGACTACTTGAGAATTTTATAGAAGAAGAAAGTTTTTAGATTATTATCGTAGAATCTCAAGAACCTTGAATTTAACTCAGACTTTATTTATATTACCTATAAAGAAATACATATGAGATTAAACAGAAAATTGCGTGTGTTGCGTGTAGTATCATTATCCGTGTAACGGTATCGACAGTAAACTCTGACCAACAATAAAAAATGGCCTTTTGACACGACATCGCACATTGTAAGCGACACTTAATTGGTTTGTTCCTCTCTCAACTGTTAACACACATAAATGAAACTAAACAAAAATGGACAGTAACGAATTATGTTATGGTTATAATCCAGCTGGTAAGACACACACACACACACACACCCACCCACTAAGTAAGGAATGGGATGGATTAAGATACACCTTCAATTTTTATATAAAAACGTTACAAAAACCCTAAAAAAACATATTAAAATTTAGGATTCTTATTCAAGATTTGACCAGAATAAAAAAGGCAAAGAATTTTATAGCAATTTCTTCAGATAATTTCTATGACAGCTATATGATATACACATTATTGAAGTAGTATGTATATAAAACTTCTAGGGATAAATTTCTACCTATAAGGCAGCTTTATATTATAGTGTATCGATGAAGATAACCCGAAAACTGAGGGATCTGATAGACTGTGTTTGATAAGATCTAAATCTAATTTTTGGAAAAAGTATAAAAAATAAAGAAATAGGTAAACTAAAGTATGAAAGTTTATGTTTTAAATATATAAAAATCAATAAATATTATGCTAATCAAAAAAAGAGCTCAAAAAATTTTAGTTTGAGCCCAAATTGAAGAATTATAAAAACTTATAAATATAAAAAATAATTAGATGAATTCTGAATGAAATTCGTTTGCAATTTTTGCTAGTCAAAATGGTTTTAAGTTTAGCTTTAAAATTTTGAAAGAAATTCGAAGAAAAAGCTTAAAATATATTTTTAAGTCCAAGTTGTGTGTGTTTTTTTCTTTTTCTTTTTTTAATCAAAATAAAATTTGTGAATGAGCTTCTGCTGACTGCTGACTGATTTCAAAATCGAATGCGGATGTGCAGACGGTTGAATCTAAATCTGAATGGGATTGGGCAATTTCAAAGAAATATAAATGGCGAGGATCGTTGAGTGATTATGAAGCCTGCACCCTTACTTAATGTCGAGTGCTCTTGGGCAAACAACAAAATGTGAGTGCTTCCCATGTCAGAAGGATATTTCCTGATTTCACTGAACTCTTAACTCATCATATATATGCTTTAACTTTTTTTTTATTTTATTGAACTTGGACTTGTATGTACATAAGTTGATGCTTCTGATACACTAATTCAAGTTTTAAAGGTCTTGTTAACAATTAAAGAGATTTGATGACTTAAAGAGATTCTTTTTAGAGTCAGAGATAAAAATAAATTTAATGGGAAAGAATCCAAAAGACGAATCCGATTTTGTTCTGATTAGATTTTAATTTTCCTGATAGAGCATTTAAATTTCGTATTTCTTTTTTTGAAATTTTGATTATTTTGCATTTTGGGCATTTCCAATTGCACAACAATAATGAAATTCTGGTCACTGGAAAAGGCCCAGCCATTAGCTAACAATTCTTGATTCTCCTTCTCAATATTTAAACAGCGAGTGAGTGAGTCAGGAACAGAGAAAAACAGAGCGAGAGAGAGAGAGAAAGGAAGAGCAGCATCCCTGTTCATTGGTAAGTCAACTGCGGATTAATTAAATACTCATATACCAAATGTTGTTTGGTCGTGTGGCATGAAAGGACGACGAGCGTCAGTTTTGCAAATCCAACACAAAAAAAAAAAACAAAACAAAACCAAAAAATGTATAGGCCAGTGACTGAGATTTAAATAAGGGTGTGAGGGTGTGAGTATGTGGGAGAGGGAGAAATAAATTTTAGGGTGCGGTTTTCTATACCTTTTGCCATTGTTTTTATAGCACAGAGAGCAGCACACTCGAGAATTTTATAAAATGGCCGTTGGATTTTAATGCAAATTAATAAAAAGAGTTTTTCAAAAAATACTTTCCTCTATGACTGAAAATGTAATTTTAATTAAAATTCTATGACTGTGACAGTTTAATGATCAGTGTCACGCAAGTATTCTTTGGGAGGAAGTTGCCATCAACAAACTATAATAATATCGACCAAAACCAAATGACAATTTCGACAGAAAGAAAAGAAATCTCTGATCTCTCAGATTAAATAGTGATCATGCTAATTGCTATTGCTCTGATCATCAACACCGACGAACCTAAAACTAAAACTAAAAACTAATGATGAGCCAACCGACAAGGGGGACAAAACTTTAGAGTTGTAATGACATTTCGTGTCTCTTGTGTGTGTGGAGAGAGGAATGGTAACAATCTTTTATGGCGGCTGTCTGCAATTAGCGGTCTTTGGTCATCGTACTCCATCCAATCCACATGGCCCTTGGTTGTGCGGCCTTTTTTTTTCAAGTTTTTTTTCGGTTATTTTCATTTTTGGGTACGTGCTCTAAACCAATTACAAGTGAGACGAAGAATTTGAGACTCTGAATCTGAGGCTGATCTCATTAACCGTCGACCCACAAAATTCAGTTTTCAATAATGGCGCCAAAAAATTTGATTTACTTTGTGGATTTTAAGTAAAAACTATAGAAAAGTGTTTGAGACAATTTAAAATTTGTATATTAAAGAAAAACAACGAACTTTGTATACGCTAGAAAAACCAATAGAAATAATTTTCAGGTTCAGTTTGGCTAGTTCCTACAAAGTGTATATCTAAGCAGCATTATTTTCAGAGTATTTAAAACCTTTTTTTTCTGATCTGTTTTTTATCTTAGTGCTCCCCTTTTTTTTTCTTCTTTTATTTTTTTCCAGTCTGTTTTATTATTGCCTCTTTTGTCGCTTTCGTCGTTTTTGTACTTGATTAATTAGACTAGAAACTGAAATTGGAATCTCTGTACATATATCTCTTTTGCTGTGGTTTTTATTTTAATGCCGACCAGGTGGCATCTACTTGTATGTGTGTATGTATAAATAACTGAAACTGGACTGTGAAATGGCCACCGGTTGCCGCCGTCAAACCGTCAACCTTAATTATAACGCCATCGAGAGTTGCGTCATCATTTACAGCTCACGCAGCAACCAGACCAAAGTCATTACTAAGGTGCTATTGGGCCTAAGGAACCAGCTTTTTAGGGAGAAAAATACCTAATCTGTTCAAGTGCATGCAACTTGTAAGCGTGGCAAGCGGCAAGTTCTTATTTTTTTTATTTTATAGAGAAATTAAATAACTAAAAAAGAAGACAACTTTACAAGAAGAATTTTCGGTTCAATACCAAGGAATTTATTGTGGAAGTCGGTGAGGAATATTAATAAATATTTTAAAAATCGAACTATTTATCAATTAATTAAAACTCAAATAAAATTGAGGACAAGACTTCTTAAAAATAAGTACTAATAAAAATTAATTATAATGAAAAACCGAATAGATTGTCAGGACTTTAATGCAATTTTTAAGAAATAAATTAAATGTACAAATTAAAGAAAATCTTGAAAATTTAAATTAATGAACCATTAAATAAATAAAATTGTTATTATTTTATCTTGTAGACTTCTCAAATTATAGATAAAATTAATATATCTTTTTTTCCTACCTTTTCAAATAAATACCTAAAATTTTTATAATTTTTATACTCCCAAGAACAAAGTTAAATTTGAATACTGTTGAAATCTTTTATGTATTTCCTGCATATGTACAAAGGAATATTAATATAATCATATTCTTATATAATTGAATCATCCATTTATCTCTTTGTATCGTTTTTTTGTTTATTTTTTCATACTGTTCACAATATTTGAAAATAAATCCCATTCTTTCGGTATTGTTTGTAAAAATTTAAGACAATTATAATTTTTGTGTAAAACCAAAGTAATATAAATAATACTAAAAGAACAAAAGCCACACAATGTGAAAAATTGTGGAGAGATGCTGGAACAAAACACTGAAATGCTGAAAATGGCCAGCTAATCTGGCAGAAAAGTTGAAAGCAAAAATGGTCAGAGTGTTGCGAATGAATAATTAAAATAATAGGTCAAATACGGAAAGAACAAAGACAGTGCACAATGCACAAAAAAGGATCTGTTCGGATCACCATTCTCTGATCCTTATGCAGGATGCGAGTGAACGTAGCGCCATGCGCCTAACCAAAGACAAAGCGAATTTTTGCAACGGGTAAAATGGGCACAAAAAGAAAAATGAACAGTCATCTGAAGATCCGCTGAGATCGAGGCTACAGTAGCGCATTGCGGCAAAGCGAAAAGGACACAAAGGCCAGGCACATAATTATCCTATTCGCATCAAGTGTTTGTAATTACTTTTTAGAGATGTATTTTTGCTCCTGCTGCTGCTTCTGCTGTTTCTTTTTCTTTTTTTTTGTTGCTGGTGATCGATGCTTGTCAAAGACACTTGTCGTTCACTTTGCTTAGGCCAATTATCGATTAGATCTGGCCATGGCCAAAAGGGCCAACTCTCTCACCGAGTGACAATAGACGAAACGAGCACACTTTTTGACACTATGTGGTGCTGTTTATTGCTGTTGTTGTAGGCTTCAAGCAACTGGCCAACTTCGACAATGACAGCAATGGACGACAACATACGGTAATCATCAATCAAATTCATAGCCTTAAAAATCAAACGTCGCGCTTACCTGTCCAGACGAGACCAGACCATATTTCGCTGGGGCTCTTAACAATAACAGTAACTGGTTAGGTGAGGTGAGGCGAGGTGATCTGGCATGATTTTCACCAAAGATGAATCGGCCGTTTGTTCGCACCCCGTCGATAAGCAGTTAATTATATTTATTCTCATCCTGTTTGACCTTTGGGCGTTTCTCAACGGCGGCTTCGCTTTGACTCGTCGCATAATTTCCAAGTACATTTTTTGGATAGTTGCTGCATCCAACTAACATACAATATATACAATATATTGTATATTCGATATTCCATTGCGGCGACTCGGCGCCACAGAATGATAATGATTAATCAACAGCAGTCAATATTGAGCATCACCCAAAAAACCATTACAACAACATAAAACATATAAAAAATTATATTTTTCTTGTTATTGTACATTGTGTACACAGTGCCCTTTTTGAATAGAGCAGAGCAGAGCAGTGCAGTACTTAAAGGAAAACCGTATAAATCATAATTTTGTTCCTAAATTATACATCGTCAATCAACATAATGAAACACATTTTTAAATTTCCTGCACTGCTGCTGTGATCTTAAAAAAAAAAAGTAACAAAAAAACAAATTCCAAAAAACCTTTAATCCAAAGACCTTTCCCTTCTCCACAATCCACATCGATGCATTTTTAATTTACTCAAAATGATATGGCACTTTTGCAATCAATGTTGATGAGTTTAGCATTTAGAAAACTTCAAGATTACATCGTTAAAAAAGTAGATAGGTTTTCTCATTCGGAATATTAAGATTTTTATTATCATACTTATCAATAATATTAATCTATCCAAATGTCATTATTATTTGCAATTTTATGTCTTTATTTTAAATTGCCCTGCATAAGACAAATTATAGCTGCCAATTATGGAAAATAATTTACTTTAAAATTTAGAAAATGCGTTTTGGTAAATTAATACAAATAATTGTTTAATAACTCTCTAAAGAGAACCTTCTCCAGTTTTTTTTAAACTTTTTTTTTAAACATTGTAAAGAACTTTTTATAAAGAAATGCCAACATTTTATTGAGTTTTCTTTTTTTTTGAAAGCTTTCCTTATATCTGAATAGTTTTTTAATTAATCATGACTTTTTATAGTAGCTATCTATTTTTTATTCCTATTAAATCAATTACCTAATTTAATTTTATTCATCTAAGACAATAGTAATTGGATATTTTATCTCTTTTATTTTTGGGGAAATGCTTTATTCTTTATTTTAAAATTGTAACAAATTAATTTGTATTTTAGCTTTAAATAATAAAAATGAATGCATATAGAAATGATTACCTATTTATTTTATTTTACCCCATTTTGAAATGCATTCATATCATTCATTTTATTTGGTCTTTGGTCTAGAAAAAAAACTCTTTAAAACACATACATAAATTGCTCTTGAAAATGATTGAAATGCACAGCCGGCGACATACAGACAGACATGAAGTGTTTCTGGAACTCTGGAACTCTGCAACTCATGGGTTTGATGCTTTTAATAATGAAATTTTTGCGTTGACACAGAAGGGCGGGTATGGCCACACCCCTTTTCGCCTTTGTTGTTATTTAGCTTATTATTCATGGAGAGTGCATTCATCAGTAGTGGTTGATGATGATGATTCCAAAAGCATTGACAAGCATTTATATATATATATATATATATGTATATATATATATGTATTTGAGTTTAAAAGGGTTCGAATCCAAAAACTCTTTCATTACCTCGATATATTAAAACTACTAAAGAAATTTATTAAAATAATTGTAGATCCATTTTCTAACAACAGATGGCTATTTTAGCTGGAATGATCAGAAATAGCAAGAGGTGGCGCCACTGAGCTGATCATAAGATTTGGTTTGTGACTTGGCTAAAAAAGCTTTTACCATTATCATAAGATCTTCTTGTAATATATTGTATATGGATAACTAAACACTCCTTTAAAGTATAACCAATTTAATTACTTGGAGAAATTCCAATTATATAAAAATCTAGTCAGATCCCAGTCAATTTTAAGTAAAAAAAAAATAATGGTATATACAAAAACGCTTTTTATTTTGTTCATCAATCGATTTTTAATTGATTTTAATTAAATTATGTTAATCGGGTAATAGAAATATTTCAATGTTTCTGTCTTCCATTTCCAAATTAAATTAAAATTGATAAGCTTAAAGATCTCTCGATCTCTTTGAATAAATTCAATTTTGAATTTATATATTAGGTATACAAATCATTTATTTTAGTAGACATTGTGTGATGTTGTTTGCATACATAAATTGATATTATTTTAAGATGGTATTAAAATTTACATTATAAATCTGTCCACATGAGCAACATCAAAGCAATGTTGTGTTTATTCAAAGATAATGTGTTTGCGCCAGTGGAATGTCAAAATAAAAAGTGTTTTCCAAAACGCAATCAATTGAAATTAATTTGCATAAAGGAATGTCCATGCGTACCAGTAACATTTACCAAAAATTCACAAGCATTCCTTTGGAAGGAACGAGGCAGGGGCAGAGGCAGTGGCAGTGGCAGAGGCAGGACCAAAGGGTCACACACAGGACGTCAACGACAACAAGTCCTGCTGCTGCCAGTTACAATATCAATTCTTGGTCTTTGTTTTCTTTTTTTTTTGTTTTTTGCTTTGGGTTTTGTTGCTTGATTTGTGGCTACCGTTGTTAGGTTTTAATTTGTGTATAATGACTGGCGATTGGAGCTACCCCGAATCCCATTGCCAATCCGAATCCGAATGCGAATCCCAGGCCAACTCCCATCTAACAAAAAGTGACAAACGTTTGGCGTTCCAGTCTCTCATTCCCAAAGCCATACAAATTTAAACGCGTGCTGCTCTCCGGCAGGACACAGCGGCGGATACGGGTGTACATGTACACACAAAGAACAAACGCACCCACACATTTGACCCCGGGGGCATTTGAGTTCACTGAAAACACGGAAAGAGAGACGGAGCGGGGGCTGCTGGTCTGTTGTTGGTACAGCTGAATTTTTAGGGTTTAAAATTAATTAAGCGGAAGTAAGCGAGTACGTTTGATTGTTTTAGGCAGTTGCTGATTTTTCTAATTCATACTTACTCATTTCATTGCCTCTATCCGGGGGGAGATGACCTTAAAGCTTTTAACAAATATTTAATGATTTAACTCAAGGAGAATCAAAGTTCTGTTTTTTTTTCGATTTCTTTTCTTTAATTAGTGCAAGTGACTTGTAGATTATTTTCTTAATTTTAACAAATCATCATCATCATCAAAAATCATTTCAGGAAACTTGTTACAATTTATTCTATATATACTGTCACTTTGGCACCATTTGTCCCTGTTTTGTTTTGTTTTGTTTAATGCAAGGAAAAACAAAAGCTAAAATCAGGAAGGAAATCACGCAAGCTTCAGAGCCATTGCACAAATAATTGAAAAGTCTGAACGAACCGAACCAACCAAAGGAACAACCCACACAACAATAACAAAAATGCCTATGACAATCATCAATCATGTCGATTTAGGTGTGTGTTGGTATTTTGTTTTTGGGTGTTACATATTTTTTTTTCTTGTGTTTTTCTATTACTTAAGCATTACGTTGCGTGTTGTTATTTATATTAATGGAATGGGCAGTTCTGGAGTCCGTCTCCGTAGAGGGCTGAACAAAAAAAAAAAAAATTCACACCCTCTTAGGTTGTTGGCGTTGGTTTAGGGCTGCTAATTTCAAGCTTAACATTTTTTCCCAACAATTTCACAAATAATTAATGCTTATCTGATTGAAGTCGACGAAAAACTTTAATGCTCAATCAACAACAAACGTTTTGAAGAGAATTAGACAAGTATATTATTATTAATTTGAAGGAAATATAAACAGAAAATCTATGGGAAATCCTTTAAAAATTAGTTGCCATTTTTAGCTTTTAGAATTCGTGAAGACTTGAACCTTTTATAAAAAATAATTTGGAAATTTCTAGTTATTAATTTAAACATTAAGAATCTTGAGAATTAAAAACAAAAAAATTGTGATTTATCCATAAAAAAAATTACTTACTTGTATTTCATAAAAATATTAGACCATTTTAAAAATGTAAAAAAAAAAATTAATTTGAAGTAGAATCCCTTTGAATTTTATAAATGAGAGTTCTATATATCCAAACAAATATTTTTATCAGCTATAAAATTGATGATCTGCGACGAACCCTTAACTAATATTTTTATTCAAATCTTTAATTCTTTTTACGTAAATTATTTCTGCGTTGCTAAAAAATTTAAGTAAATAGAACTTTAGAATAAATTTAGGTGTGTTTTTTCCTTTGTCCTATTTAATTTAAATTATTTTAATTTATCTTAAAAAATCTATTTGCTTTCATATTTAAGTTTTTTTTTTTGGTTGCTTTGCCTTACGGTTGATTCAATTTATTATAGTAATCCATTCAATTGCCTGCCATTCTCCACAATTTTACACAATTTTTCTAATTGAAAGAGGTTACCAAAAACAAGATACAAAAAAATAAACACGAATTGCAATAAAACTTTATATGCAATAAATATTTGGATACAGCCGAGCGCTTTTGAATTTTTTATTTGAAAAATATAAAATTGAAAATTCAATTTTGCAATCATTTTGGCACCCCAGACTAAAATGAAACCAGGACAGCAGAGCCCTGTGACACAGCAACAGCAACAACAAGAACAACAACAACAGCAGCAAGGATATTTTTGCAGCACCCTTAACCTCACCTCGACCTGCTTGCCTGGCTGGCAGTGAAGCCAGCCCAAAACTGGAGATTAAAAACGACAAACTCCTGACAGCCTGAAGTCGTCGAGAGTTGCAACAGAAACAGACAACAGACAACAGACGGGGAGCAAATGAATGAGGGAATGGGAGGGAAGGTGACTCGCTTGGGCTTGGATTGGTTTCATTAGAAGAGAGATAAAGAAAGAGAGAGAAATATATATTTGTGTTTTGCAAGGAGTAATTGCAAGGACTTGAAAGTTTCTCGAGGCCTAAAACCAGTGGCCCTGCCCTGGGGGCATCCGCGAACGGGCGCGCCTTATTGGACATTCTCGTAATAATAATTAAAAAACATAAAAAAACACACACACACACACAGAGAGTGAAAGAAAAGTTGAACAGCAACCCCTTTTGTTTTTCAGAAATATATTGTAGTGTACATGCCATCCTTGCTTTTAAATTGAAACCCAAAAAAAATATATATATAAGTAGATGGCTATGTTTTAACGCTGAGCATTATTAATTAAACCATTTTTAGCCAGCTTAGAGATCCCATAACAGTAGAGAAAACTCATTTGCTCTAGCTACATTTTTTAAATTATGCACCTATTAATGTTTAAAAATGCAAAAGCCTAAAACAAACTCACAACTCTTTTTACCTTTTCCAAAAAAAAACACAGAAAAATAGAAACAAAAATAAGCCCATCAAGTTTTATGGATAATGAAATCCCTTTTGTACAGGAATTGCATATTTATTTTCTTGTTGTTTTTGTTTTTTTTTTAAGGCTAGACTGAAAAATGACCAAAAAAAAGAGTAGAAAGGTCGTTGATACTTTATGACATATAATGGTTAATAAGGTAGGTAATATTTAGACATCTTAAAGGGTTTTATAACTTTTATAGGTTGGCAAGAATAAGGGTTGAATAATCTAGAAGATTAAACAATTTACTTTATCATCTTTAATGTTTATTAATCTCAGGGTGTCAAATCTTTTAGTAAGCGAAGCAATTTCAGCAGTTCTTTCCAGGCCTTCAGAAATTCTCTATAAAAAGATCAGAAAAAGTAATGAATTTTGTATAGTCTTTTTGAATCGATTGTTTGATCGTGTTTGATTGTGATCAACTCCTGAAACCTTAAAATATTTTCATATGAATGCTTACAGATTTGCCCTATATAAGTTTTATTATCATTTACTCCAAAGCTGTTTACTTATTTATTGTAACCATAAATACAGAAAATTTACAGAAATTTAAGCAGCCACAAAACTAAACTAAATAGAACTGAATTGAAAACATTCGAGTTAATCACTATAAATACCTAGTCCGTCCGTACTATTTATGTACGTGAAAACACACACACAGGGAAGCAGTAGTATTCAACCACAAAATATACCAGCAAAAACAACAAATACAACAACAACAATAAGAGAATAAACCGCCTCAGCCATTTAACGAAACGTTTTCAATTAAGGGGAAATACCTTAAGGTAATGTTGAAATCACTTAAAGAAATGATAATCACTTTGTACACACACGTTTAACTCCTCAGGCAGGGCAATCCAACCATGCCCAGTTCAGTTGAGTTCTGTTTACTTTAGGTATACATTTTTAGGAGGGCTTTCCCATCATCATCATCATCAACAACCTCCATCCAACAAGAGAGTTTTGATTCTATGTACTATGGCCTTTTGCTGTTTGTACTTTTGCTTTTTGCCAAGTTCACAGTTTTTGCCAAAAGTCAGTTCACTTGTTTTTGTAGTGGATTAACCCGAGCAAAAGAAATAAATTCACCTGCAGATGATGCTGAGAGACGACTTCGAGTGCCTTAGCGAGCGAGTGGTTTGGCGGTTACTTTACTTCCTCTCTCAGCCCCCATCCTCATCCCCCTGCCCTCTCCAAAGTATTGGAATTCGCATTTCGTATACTTACATTCCATCTGTGTCTGTGCGTGCTAACGAGCTTTGGGGTATGTGGCAGGCTGACTGACTGACTGACTGACTGACTGACTAGCTGGCTGGCTGGCTGGTCTATTTTGAGGGTGGCATTGAAAGGCTTTTGCTACAAGGAAAAGGTAATTTAGTAAATAATAGGGTCAAAGACAAATATTGTTGTGGGTTTTTCTTTTCTTTTCTTGTTGTTTTTTTTTTTGCCAATGAGGAGGAACGCTTTCGGCAAGTTTTGTGCGTGAAAAGCGTGTATAAGTTATTCTTGAAGCAATTGTGTGCGATTAACTGGCGGAAGTAGCATTATAAGGATGTGAATATAAGGCAAATAAATTGACCCTTGGGCTATCTGATGTAAGTACCTATTTATTTCAACAATAAAAAGCATATGTGGCATTTTCTATTTGGGTATTGTATAAAATGATTGTTCGATAAGCAACAATAAAAAAATACAATTTAAATATTACTTACATCTTTGCACCTCTTTTCAATCACACATCTTGCTCCCTTCCTAAGATGGCAACCCTGAATAAATATTTTTTTCAAATCCTTGATATTTTTGGAGTAAGTCCTACCTGAGTTCTTTAAAGATTTTAAATTAAATGCCTCGGCCTCAAATAGGCAATAAGAGAGATTTCCATGTGAATTCTAAAAAAAAAATTGTTTTAAGTTCAATCTTTTTTTGAGTTATATTGTTGTGCTTGTAGCTATTTTTTAAAAATATTTTTAGTTAGCTCAATTTGTGTATAAACTTCTATGAAAAATTGATACAAAGGCACATTAATTAAAATAATTCCACAAGTTATAATATTTGCCAAATGCTTAGTAAACTCGTTTGGGAAAAAATATTTTATGATAAAAAACGTAAATTTTTTCATACATTTTCAAAATAAGACAAATTTTGGCAACGATTCAGCACGGATTACCAATGCTTCAATTATCCAATATGTTTTTAAATAAGAACTACAAGTATTGCCTATAAAATGTAAAAAGAATTAACTTAAAACTAATTTTTTTGTAATTTCTAAGCCCATTTAAATTTTTACCTATTTTGAGCAGTTATTCTTTCAAAAAATTCTACACAGTTTAATAATGCCCGAATCCTAAAACGACACAGATATAACTTACTCACAAAATAACAAGAGTTTCAAAAAAATTATTTATTTAGGGTTGCCGTTTTAGGGTTGCTCACTATAAGCAATAAAAGGCAAATTTTAAATTATATTAACTATAAAATTTAAATACCTATAATTTTTCCTTTCTTTACTCAACATTCATAAGAAAAATCCGAAACAGTTTCTATATGTGCCTAATCTCTCCTCATTTTATACCTAACTCACTCCCATTATTTGTTAGATGTTTATGCAAGTGATTTACAGTAATTTCTAATGAAAAAATGAAAGTTAAATTGTAAGTAAACACGGTCATCCTGAAAGTAATATTTTTTTTAATGCAAGGGGGCACAAATTTTGACTGGGTGGAGAGAAAAACTTGTTCTTTGTTGGCTTTTCTTGTCTACCTACACGCACACACACACACACACAGAAAATAAAAAAGAACATTTTGGCTTATGTATTTTTTGGTCTGTGTTTTTGTGGTGGCGCTAGGAATTGGGAATGGGAATGCGAATGGGAATGGACAGGACATTAAGTAGTAGAATGTTGTCTTTATAACACTGTGAAAACAAACAAAGAAAGGTCACAGCAGCATGCCCTCGGCATGTTACAATACAGTCAAGGAGACAGACGACGACGACGACGAACGACGACAGGACACACCCCGAGCAACAATTTTTCAATAAATTAGGTTTCTTTACAGATTCCGCGTTCACTTCCACCCAAAAAAAAAAACTCTAACCGAAAAATGCTATGCAAAAAGAGAAAAGACAGGAAGGAAGGAAGGAAGGCAAAGTCAAAGTCAAAAGCAATTCACCCCATATTTGTTTGTGTTGGCCTGTTTTGAATGAGGGAGAAACTTTTTCTTGTTGTTTTTTTTTTGTATTTTTTGGGAGCTTCAAATTCCCGGAGTCCAGTTTTGCTTAAAAGACCGGAGCAAAATAAATATGCTTTTTGCCTGGAGAAGAAGTCGCTGATTTATGTTCTTTTTAATGTGGCTAAAGTAAATGTCATTTAATTACACCCGATTTAATGGAATTTTACGCATTATCGGTAAACATTTTGTTTATTTTTTTTTTCTAAACTTTTTTGATGTTGTTGCTGCTGATGGCCTTTTAACAAGTCAACTGCGGTCAGAGCAGAGCCCCACGGCAAAAGTTGTTAAATGAAATTGAAATCCTTGAACTTTCTCAAACTACCAAAAACTGAACCGCAATAGATTCATTCATTTTACTTCAAAGAAAATGCCTTAAATTTTTAATATTTGTTTGTGAAAGGTTTTTCTGTTTTTTTAAAAAAAATATATAAATACTTTAAAAAATATGCTAAAAAAATCCCCAAAAACAAGAAATATATTTAACAACATGTGGCACATTTTAAACGTCATCGTTCGTTGGGTGCCATTCGGTGGTTTCAGTGGTCTGTCAGTCTGCTGGTCTGTTGGTCACATCTGTCCCAGACGCCAGCTTAAATTACTTGAGGAAAGCCGGGGGTTTGGGTGAGTTTGCATATTTCATCAGGCAATGATTTTGCTTATCGTTATCCCTACCAACCACCATCCACCACCCATTTGCCACCCACTTCATTTATCCTGAATGGATCCAAGCTGTTAGAAGAAGGTAATTGCTATAAAATTGCTTTGTAATTGCTTACTAGAAACAAATAGCCGTCACATTAATAAAAACAAAAAAGTAAAAATGTGGCTGTTTAAAACTGACACAGAGAGAAAGAGCAAGGAGCAGCGAAGGACTTGGTGACGTGGGTCCCAAAAAACCAACTCACTGCTGGTACGCCCCGAACCGCTTTATTTAATTAGACGCTCACAAACCAATTAATCAATTTGTGTTTGCCACCCAAAATTTACTTTCCCTTTTCCCGTTCAAAATTCTCAGTTAACAGAAATTTTCCCAGCTTTTTTTTTTTTAAATTTCCTCGCCACCTTTTGTCCTTATTTCCATTTTCTTCTTTGTAGATTGTCAATGTCAAAGTGGAATATTTATTTTTTTTTGTTTATTCCATTTAATAAACAGAGAAAAAAAAATGTGCAAAATAAATAAATAAAAATTCTGTTCAAAGCAATTTATCATTTAACAATTGTTGACATGAACTTATTAACACAGTGGAAGAATTGATTGACAGACTCTCAGAGACTTGATAATATTTCATCCTCTTGTTGACATTTAAAAGGATGCTTTTTATCAGAGAGTTTGTGATTAATAAACTGTCTTCAAACTACCTAAAACTGAGAATGATCTTGTTAATTAGAAAGAAACTTAAAGTAGGTACTATGATATTTTTAGAGTAGTTTGAAGGGAACTCATTTTACTTCCATATACATAACTAAAAAATGTAAAAAAAATGCTTTTAAATGAGATTAAAATTCTTTGGTATTTATGCTTATAACTTTCATAAATTGCATATTTTTAATATCAAAGTATTATTATCTCTTTCCAAGATTTATTTTGGTAGCTTTCTATAAAAAATATTTGAGGTAATTAGCAATTTGTTCAGTCAGTGTAATTTATAAGTTTTCTGGATATTGAAGCTTTTTTAGAGCCTTCTTCGCACCGTAACATTTGACAAGACCCTCCCAAATTCTTCTAAGTTTTTTTTTTATCTTTAATAACATATTATCATATGACTTTAAAAAAAATCACAGGATTGATTTTAAAGTAGGCACTTGAGCAATAAAATTAAATTGCCTTTCATCTACATAAAATAAAATACGAATAAAATAACAATAAAAAAATAATCACACAGCATATGACATTCAAGTGTGTGTGTTTTGTCACATAAAGAAAAATTCAATGACAGGCATAACCATTACACACACTCAAAGAGAACAGAGCCAACCACATTTAAAATTACTCATGAATATGAGTACATATCCATGTACTTACCCCACAAATATTATAGCAACATGGCAATGAAGAAGCTCTGTCACCTTATGAAGGCAATAACACATTACCATTCCAATGTACGAGTATATATAGTACAATATATACCCACTCATATTTGAGTTAAGTGTGTAAAACTGGTCATTGTAAGAGTAACAATCAAATATGCAAGACAAGTGCAAATGAAATGTTGTTGGTGGATGATGGTTTGGTTTGGTTTGGTTGGAAAAACAGAAGGTGCCATAAAACGGAAATTTGCATATTAAAAATTTAGCACATGCACATTTTACCATCATATCCCCTCGATTCAGCGAATGGCAGAGAGTCAATGCTAATATGGCCATTACCATCGTGTGAAATTCATGATCTGATGCAAATCCAAAATCCGCAAGCCATCCCCGTATCCGTATTCATATCCGGCCGATAAAATTTGCAACTCTGGTGACAAACAGGCGCCGGCTTCTGTGGCCTCGACTCACTCAATGGGGGACGTTTAGCTGACATTTAACCAACGCCTCAGCCACCGGAATCGCTCCAAACCGTCAAGGTGTCATAAAAATCCTATTACGCACATTACAATATCAAAAGAACAGCAATGCCCTGGAATCCCAAGAGGCTGAACCAGTCCAGGACCAGAAAAACAGGGAGCAATATTCAGGAGGCTGAGGTTGGCAAATTGTGTGGCAAGCCCTCCTCCTGGGCAGACCTTGGCTTGCCTTGTTATGGGTGGTTTCTCGTCGTCGTCGTCGTCATCGTCATCGTCTTCTCCTGACAGATATGGCCATAATAAAATGAAGCGAAGTAACCAGAAAGAAGATTTTTAATAAATTTCGCAAGCAAATCAACCACTGCCAAAAACAAAAAAAAAATATGAAATGAAAAGAAAGAAGGTGTCTTGGACCAAAAGAAAAAAATGTAGAAAACATCAGCAACAACACCCAAAGCGACATAAATTATGACAAAATATGAACCATTTGGGTTTGGGTTTGAGGGCAGGAAATCCAGAGGGTGTGTATTTTATGCTTTGGGTGCCAAAACATAAAAGAGAGCAGCATGAAGCGCATAATAAGCAAATTATAGAACGTTTAGAAAGGACACAAAAAGTAGCTACTACACAGACTCTAAAAATTGTGTTTTTTTGGTGCGCTGGGCTATGGGTATTATCCACTTTTGTTGTGTCGTCATTAAGGTAAAATTTTGTACCCTCAAGCCTCCGGAAATTTACATTTATTTGAGAGCAGGAGTATCGAATAAAACAGACACACACAGGAACATTCAATAAAATTGTTTCTATTTCTATCATACAATGGAGCGGTAAAAATGAAATTTTTATAACCCACAGCATAAATTTATAAATGAATTGAACCGGAAAAAACAAAAATCAAGTGAACAACTTTGTGTATTGTTGAATTCTGGTACCAAAAAAAAAAAATTGATTTGATTATTTGTTAATGATGATAAAATAGAGACAGAGAGAGGAAAAGCTTAGAAGTGTTACAATTTTAACTAGAAATATCCAAATAGAATGGTTTGTAATTTAATAAATTGAGCATTCAACTAACATAATTACAAATCACAATGAGTGAATAAAATATTAGTTTTAAAATACAATAATCATTAAATATTTACATTTATGTATAGCTAACTAACATTGCAAAATTTATAGAATTTTTTGAATTCAAATTTAGAATATATTATTATGTGTGGACTTCCTGGTTTTAACTTCAACTATTTTATTTCACTAGTATGTAGTTTTAGGTTGATTATGGATAATAATAAGTTAGTTTAAATGATTTAATTTAATTTAATATTTACTAAATAATAATTGATTAAAGTCACACATTAATTTTCAATAGATGCCTGACTTTCTCTACTTCATACTTTTCAAAGATACAAAAAAATCGATAATCTTCTATATTAAATATATTAAATTCAAAAAATATGTCCCTAAGTTCTTCTTAGTTAGTCTAAAATAAATCTTATTGTAATTTCATATATGCTCTTTTCATTTTATTGATTTTTGTCTATAGCCTGAGAAATACCAAGAGAGAAACAAATTAAAAATTGGCGCACATTCGACAGTTTCCAAACCAAAAAAAACAGAAAAAAACAGAAAAGGAATGGAAAGGAAAGAAATTGTTTTACATTCATATCTCGAAAATTACGACACCCAAGGGAAGTTTGGTGTTGGTCACTTGCCGAGCGAGCACCACTTAGCCCCTTCCTCCATTTGGAATCCTTGTTAGCCAACCGCTAGTCAGGTTTTTGTTTTTTTTTTCGGGGATATTCGAATATGTGGGTGTTGGCAGGAACCAGAATCAGCCAGGACAGATGCCAGTTGCTGTTAAATATATAAATCTTGCAATGGAATCACTACCCAGTATCCTGAGCAAAGGAAAGGCAAGGCAAGGCATCAAAAATGTATTTAGTATGCGAAACACACATACGAGTTCTTTTCGTTTTTATGGGATATTGGATAGCATCGAAGGTGGCAATCCTTGGATGCAGAATGCTACTCCTGCTCCTGCTCCTGCTGGGGTCACACAATCGTATCGAATATATATAAAAAAAAAAAATTGTATGCCAATTTTAGAGGATTCTATTCAATTTATTATACATACGTTATTTGGATTTTGTGCGGTCCGATCAATTTGACTTTATGAATTTAGATGCCTGCCCATTCGATTACAAAGTTTAAAATACAAAAAAAGAAAAACTACCAACGAAAGGAATACAAAATGTATGACTAGTCAAGCTCAGCTGGGGTCATCACATTTACATTTCATTTTGGGTAGCATTTTTGTTTTCATCTATTGCAAAAATATGCATATCATCATAAATATAATGGTCACTTCTGGGAATCCGAAGAAAAAAAAAATAATAAAAGAAATTCGAAATCAATACATAAAAACCATTAATAAATCAATATAAAATATAATATATTTATATATATATATTTCTTAGACTTGAAATTTAATTCATAAAAAATAAAATCAATCAGAGAAAAATATAAAATCTAATAAATAAATTCAAATATGTGAAATTCTTCTCTGATATTTTAATTCTTATTTTTTTTTTAATAGCTAAGAAGTCAATTCAAAAAATGTTTTGTTTACTTAAATAATTTCTTATTCTAATCAAAATCAAATTCTAACATTTATACTCATTTCTCTTTCCTTTTCTTTTATACATAAACATGAATCAAAATGAAAAACAATTACAAACTGGAAAACGACAAACGCCCAAGTAAAACAAAGACCAAACAAATTCCTCAACAGATTCAGTCACGTGACCCAAAAATCATAATAAATCCGTTAAAACTCTACAAAATACTTTAGAGCCTTAAAAAAGAAGGCTGAGGGAAAATTTCAATAACAAAAAAAAAAAAAAGCAGCAAGGAGCAAGATGAGACGAGTGGTGGTGGATACGCCGTATATAAATGTACGTACGGTCAAAGCGGCGATGACGGCGCCGTTGCCGGCACATTATTAACTTGTCATACAAAGATAAAAATTTATCAGCGTAGATTTTGTGGGTTGTGTTATTTCGCTGCTGGAGATCTCAACATCAACGAGGAGGACGACAACGGTCCATGTTCCCAATTCTCCCCATCTGAAATTTTCATATGCAACCCTCTCTTGGTTATTCGCTTGTCTGTGTTGGGGTCGTCGTAGTCGGCCTCGTCGTCATCGTCGCGACTTGCGGATGAAACTGGGTGAAAAGATGAAAAATTACTATAAAACGTTTTGTGGCATTTTAATGTCCACAAAATGCGCTGTTTGCCCTTTGAGTTTATGAAATGAACAAACAAAACAAATAACATCATGCCAAAGACAAAACAATGACGAAAGAAATAAAGGCAGTCAAATACCAAAAACAACAAAAACAAAAGTAAAAAATGAGCCACTTAATTGATAAATCAAAGTACAAGGAATTCAGCTATTTAGCTATGATATTTATAAAATCAAGAATATTTTTTCACTTGCAATTAATTCCCAATTTTGACTATTTGAATTACTCCTAATTTAATAATTTTTAAATTAAAATTTTTACCTCTATGGGATAGAAAAAGGAAGCCTTAAAAACAAAAACACATCAGTTTTATTTGTCTTAAATATAACCTAGTTTATTATTTATTTCTTATTTCTATAAATTATTCATTTTATTGCAACTTATCTATTATTACAAATTGTTTGAAAATTTCAAAATTAATTTTAAAAATGCATTTATAGCGCCATATAGTAGGACATTAATTAGGTCCGCATTCGGATTTTAAAGTTTAATTTTATAACTATAATTATTTCTATAAATTGTGGCTGAGAATAAAGATAAATATTTCTCGAAGATTTATTTCATTTTCATCAATTTCATTTTAATTTTCGAATTAAAATTTTAAAATAATTTCTAATATTGCATGAACGGATGCTACATGTTATCGCATCTAACAATGAGGGGGGGA
>JAWNPY010000022.1:93203-129080 GCA_035078625.1 Scaptodrosophila scaptomyzoidea
AATTAAAATTTTAAAATAATTTCTAATATTGCATGAACGGATGCTACATGTTATCGCATCTAACAATGAGGGGGGGAGCAAATGGCGAATGACGGACACCAAACGAATAGGCCTGTCCAGATTTTCCAGGACGATAATACATAAGATCATAGTAGTTTGGACCGGGCCCAATACTTTTATACCTTAATCCGGTACGTGGAGTCATTGAGTACTGAGGAGCACGATTCAAATTAATGTTGAGATCACCCAGTTTATAAGCAGCAGGTCCAGGGGATGCTTGTTTTCGGCTCGTCTTGGTTTGCAAGCCCCTGTAATTCATATATATATATATATATATATATATATATAAATATCAAATATATAACTATTTAAATAGACTTGAATACTCACATGCTATAAGCTGGAGCTGCTGGTTTAACTGGATTAATCTCAAATCTATAAGCATTCGGTCCAGGTCCAAACTTCTTGAAATTATATTCGGTACGCAACCCCATTGAATATGCAGGTGCATTTGTGCCCGTAAAGAATGGTTTCAAATGCACATCATGCGCACCAGGTCCAGGACCAATTCGTTTTTCTAATTAAATCAATCAAAAAATATAGAAGCAGGAAAATACTTTTTAATTGGACAATTCGACAATTACCCACGACACTCGTTCGCGGTGCTATTGAATATTCCAAGCCGCCAGTTTTTCCATATCGTGTCATCTTGTCCACCTTGTAGGCCCCCGGTCCAGGTCCAGCACCCCTGCCCGATAAACCCGTCCGCATACCAAAGCTATATTGGGGCATACGTTGTTTCCGGGTATCATGTTGCTCGTAACCAACAGTCGTTGGGAGCAAATATGCTCCAGGACCCGGACCTACATTTTTAAATGGATCATTATCATTAAGGTGTTTCAATAATTTAAATTGAATCAGTTTTACCTATGGGACGCACTGCCATTTTGTCTTGTATGCAATATTAAAAAGAAATACACTTAAAATTTTGAACTCTTCAAGAGAACTTTTCCAAATAGGTTCTAAATGAAATCTAAAATTAAATACATGACATTTTTTTGAAGCCTATTTCAAGGCCATTTTATAAAAAAGGTTATTATTTTCAAACATCTTCATTTTCTAAATAAGAAATAAATAAAAATCGTTGTTAAATTTTTTATTAAATATAATGCAATTAAACGCTTTATTTTCTAAATCTCAGGATCAAAGTTATTATTAAGTATGGAGGTGAGGAGCGTGATTTGGGGGTCTTTAGAACGGCTTAAAAATTAAAGCGAAATTGGCCATTAAATAAATTGAAACTAAAACTCAGCAAAATTGAATAAATGATACCATCAACAATTTTTTAAATATATTTGAAATTGCTGTTCCAGAAATCTTTCAAGTTTGGACTTTTTTTTATTTATTTAATTTTGTTTTATTTTATTGCAGAAAACTTTTATAATCATCTGCATTGGAGAGTAATTAGCAAAACTAAAATTAAATTCAATAGTTTGTCAATGAAACGAAAAGACTATTGAACAAAACTCTTGGTCAGTGTTCATTTGTATGTGCGACAGCAACTGATTGTGAGAAGTTGGCAATAAAGGAAAAGAAAATCAGGCATTATTCATTAGTCGCCATTCGATGGCAAAACAAAAAGGATACTCTTGACTCTGTGCCTGTTTGTGTGTGGTGAAAGCATTTAAGGACGACGCCTGATACATTTTGATTGACCCTTTTGGGAAAGTATTGGATGGCAAACGGGGCTAAGAATGTTTGGTTCTTTCTTTTTTTTGGTTTTCGCTTGGCAGTTTCTGCTTAATTGACATACACATAGTTTTTATCAGTGGGAAAACTAATTTTGTAGGCGTACTCATGTGTGTGTGTGTTGAGTGTCTTTTTGTTAAAAGTGTGAGTGTGTGAGTGTGCTGATAAGCATTTCATGTCACATCCTTAAGGGCTTGACTAGCTCAGAAATCGTTTGTTTCCCTGCCTTTGCTGTTATCGTTACTGTCACCGTCAGCGCTTAAGATTGCTTTCATCGTCCTTAATTGCTTTTTTTTTTTTGTTTTGTTTTGTTGGGGTATCGGCATTTCTATGTGTGTGTGTGTTCTTTTGATGTGTCTAAGCTTTTGTCCTGGACGTGCTTCACATATGTGTGTTTGTGTGAGTCCCATTTTCACAGGAAGCGTTATTTCAATTTCCGTCTTTCCGCTTTTCCTTCTCACCCAAAAAAAAAATATATATATATATCCAGACACGCCATTATTGTTTGACGTGTCAGTGTTAATGAGTCATTGTCCATTAAGTTTGTTCATTTCAAACGGGCAATTAAATTCGACTTTATTGTATATTTCGCATCTCAAACCGAAACGAATCTGATGGATTCCATTCTCGCATTCTTTTTGAGACAAAAGAAAAACAGCAAAAAAACAAAAACTTCAAATTCAATTGATTTTTAGTGTTGTGTATTTAGAAAAAAAAAAAAATCAAACATAAAATGAATTGGACCTTTGAGTCCCTTAATTTGTATACAGCAATTCATTTCAGGGGGGATTTTTCCCAGAACTTAATTTGCTCGGGATCCAATTCGATATATTAAAAATAATTTTAGCCCTCTAAATTATCGATTATTTCCAAATACAACCCTAAAAATTGTCTATAATCATGCAAAATAAATTCATGTTTCACGAGTAACTTTTTTTTGGCACGGTTCTTGATTTTTTCTAGCAATTACTTTTGTAATTCCCAACTGGTTCGGGCCAATTAAAGGCATAAACTTTTGAAGAATCAGCATGAGTCATTATCTTTCTTTTTTCTTATTTATTTTTTATTAATTTATTATTAAGACTTTTTTTTTAAAAAGCTTAATTCCTGTTTCAACGTGTTAAATACCATTCTATAATATGGCAGAATTTTAGCAATTTTCTTTTTTTATTTATTTATTATAACTTAATTATGAAAACTCAATTCAATCAGCTCTGGCTTCAAGGGCTTTCGGCTGCTTATATATTTGTGAATGTTTCTAACTTTTTGTCTTTGGCTTTAGTCATATATTTCAGCCATAGGAAAGTGTGACATCGTATTTAGTGCCAGATAAACCAATTGTAGAGAAGGCGATGGAGCGGTCGTATAAATATATCAAGTACTTGTTGTATTTTTTTTCATTCTCTTCCATGATGAGATTTGGTTATTTTCAATATGTTTTATTTCTGAGAGATCATCCAGAATCATAAAGTTGTTGGGTTATTATTCTCATCCATTCTTGCAAATAGCATTAGAAATTTCTAAATGAGACCTGGGTTTATCATGAGTTTTTTTCGCTTAGCCTCCAACTTCAATTTCAGAGAAACTCATCCAAGATCATGGAATTATTGTGCTGTTATTATTATGGATAACTAAATAATAATACATATTTCTGACTTCTTTGAAGTGGCATTAAAATTTTTCAAATGAGGAATGGCTTCTTGAGTTTTTCCAGTTTCAATACTCCTGACTTGATATTTGTGTTCCGAGTAAAATTCCAGCGAAACTCGGAGACTAAAATAATATTCCGAAAAATATAAATCACAATTATGATTTTTTTTATCGAGTATACATAGGTAAAATAAATTCACGGAATTTTAAATAAATGCAATTCCAAAGACCCTCATTATTTTTTTAAATGGAAGGGCTTTTTGTTATGGCATAGACCAAGTTTAAAAGCTTCAAAATTAACTATTTGCTTTCATTTAATACTAATCTATTATTAATTTTGGAAAAGATCTGAAATCAATAGAAGAAATAATATATTTTTTTTTAATTCCAATTATGAATGGGTAATTCTTTTTTTAAAGTCCATCTGATCCGTTAAAACATATAATTTTTTTGAAAAAAATTCGAATGACATCCGTTTCTGATGTAACCGACCAATATTTTAAATGGAAAAAAATATTGAAACATCTTGAAAAAAAAATTGATCGACCTTCTTTGAGTTTTCGGTAATTGCACTTGCAATTCTCAACTAGTTGTGGTTTACTTCAAAAAATGTTATATGAAAAATTCGAATTTTTTAAATCCACAAAAAAAAGTTGAGTTTTAATCAAATTTTGATAGTTTTAAGATTTGATTATAAATGGTAACTATACTCTTTTTTTTTTTAATTCCCCTAAGAAAATACTACATGTATGTATTTTCAAGCAAAAATTTCATACATATGTTATGCGTTATTTCACATAAATCACAAAAATGAGCCAAAAATTCTCTGGCTCAGATTCTGATATGCTTTGGGACAGTTTTTCCGCTCTTTTGCTTGTGCTTCTTGTTCTGGGCATATAAATAATTAACAAACTTGCTGCAAAATGATAAATTTTTTCGCAAACAAAGACTAAAAAGAGATAAGTTCGTTTAATATTTATGACAAGATGCGTATAATCAGACAAAAATATCTTATACATATTCACAATGCCCTTGGCACTTGACACTAACATCAGAATGAAGTGTGGATTGAGAATGTGAGAGAGAGGGAAGTTGGTCCTGTCAGTGATTTACGACCTCCCCAATCATCCTGGACATGGTGGCAAACATTGGCCCATCCCAGCCCAAAGATAATTCATAATTCGTCATTTGCTTTTTCATGTTATTTATTTGCATTATTTATTTATTTATTTATCCGCTATTGTTGTAGTTGTAGTTGTCCGACTTTTGGCAGTCCCCTAGGTAGCCACGCCTTGACAATGGTCAAAAATAAGGGGAACCAACCAATCAATAATGTCTGAATGTGTGTTGTGTATAAAGATTTATTGGTTTTGCATTTGGCCATATCATCATTCCGGGGGTTGGTTTAGTTTAGTTGACATCCGGAAGAAATAAAAGTCACAGCCAACAATCTTTAGTTTTTCGGTTTTCATACCTTGGGGACTCTAACAGTAATTATAATATAAGGGAGAATCCAACCAACTTGAAGTTGATTATATTTCAAGATTTATATTTGTTTGTTTGTCTCTTAAAATTCAACCAATTTCATATTGTTCCATTTTACTCATTTACCATAACTGTTACCGTAACGGTTACCGTGGCCATTAATGTTCCATTTCCCATTCCATTGTCCCCCCACTCAAAATAGAATTCCAACAGTTCATCAGACCAAGCAACAACATAGACCAGACTTTTTGTGTATTGTACTTTTAATTACCATCACACAAACACACACAAACATATGCAAGTTTGTTCCAAAATGTGTGGAAATAAATTTGCGGTGATTTGTCGACTTGTGTGCTGCCAAAAAGCATTAAACTCTCTAGTACTTTCTCTTTAGCTGTAGCTGCCTCAAACCCCAAACAATTTCCCCCCCTTAGTTTTTTGGGTGTAAATATAAATAGAGTGCATTTAACTACTACACTTGCCTATGACTACGTATACAAATACAAGTGACGAAATATCTTTGACCAATTTGTGTTGAGTCAATTTGTTCTAAATTGAATTGGTTCTTTGTTCATTCTTTTTGCTCAAGGTTCCTTAGAAAGTTCTGGCAATTTCAGGAATCCTTATTGTTTCTATTTAAAATAAATTTCAGATATTTTATAATTTCGCAAAACTATTTACGTACAATTGTTTTTCTCTGGCAGAGCAAAAAGATAATAAAAGAATTTGTTATATATTTTTTAAGTAGGTGTATTTCTAAAGAAATAAATAATAATCTTTCTTGACAGCACAAAATTTAAAGAATTAATTGATCCTAATTTTATTTTTCATATGTAAGTATTTAGTGTTAAGTTTCTCCCCTATTCTTTTTTAATTTTCTCTATTTATTTTTTATAATTTAAGGTTTTTTTTCTTAAGTACGAAACTTTTATTTTAGTTTTATTTTTAAGAATGCTTTTCTTTTTTCAATGATTCCCAACTCAAAAAGAAGTTAAGTAGTTAAGCTACTTTTTTTTATTCTTAAGAATTAACTTATTATTTTTTATAACATTTTATTGAATTTTCTTAAATACTAAAAATCTTATTTTTCATAATTCGTATTATTTTATTTTAATTTATTCTTTCTGTTCTTTTACAAAGAACTCATTTGCTCTGAATCTCTCAACTTGCATAACGAGCTCCATAAAAAAAAAGAAAAAACAAAAACGAAAGAAAGAAACTTTATTTATTATATACAAAGAAATAAATCTTTTAATGCACATTGGAGAGTCGTTATTTGGGCATTGTTTTCTCATTTGCCATAACACCTCTTATTGGGAATATTGTCGTTGCTGTCGTTGTCGTCGTTATTCTCTGGTCATTCATTGTCGTGCCAAACAACAATATTATTTGGCCCATCCATCCACACATCCCCAACCAGCCGACAATTTTCCCATTCTTCTTAAATGAGCCAAGAGCAGGACAATTTCATTTCTGTTTCTGCCACCGGTCGGTCAAATGAACACTGAATGACCATTTCAATGATTCTAATTATGGAGCCCACCGTTTGGACCTTTGCCTTCCCATCCCATCCCATCTCATTCCATCCCAATCCATCCTCCTCCTGTAAAAGTAGAAGAAAAAAAAAAGTTTGTTAAGTATCGCGTGCATCATTGTTATTGTTTTGTTTTTGGTTTTTGTGGCACTGGGAAATTACTTTGTTGTATGTCCTTACCATTTCCATCATCATGTCCACACTATATCCTTCCTTGTTGTTGTCCTCGTCGTCCTTCCAGCTCCTTTGTTGCTCTTCATTGTATGGGCGTGGGCGTGGGCAGTACGGTCATTAGGATTGCTCTGTCCCACAAGGCCGAGACTGAGACCATTCGAAACTGGTTCCAAATCGGTCTTGGGTGAGTGAGTGCAATTGTCACGGTTCCCGATCCCCGGTCTTTTGTTTCCTTCTGCTTCTGTCTGTGTGACCCGTGAAAATGTCTGTGTCAAGTTGTGAGTAATAATGCGAGGACAACAAATAACCACCCCGTCCAAAGAAAATAGAAAGAGAATCTCGTAAATTAATAGAAAAGCAAATTAAACCGACTTGAGAATGCTCTTCCCAAGAAAATTCCTATTCAATTCAATTTTCATAATTAAAAATAAAATTATTCAAATGAAAATTTGAAAGACAAACTAAAATTGAATTTTTTTTATTAAAAAACTAAGATTTCAATCTAATCTTAACCTCAGGTATTTTTTTATAGTCCCTTTAAAATGTTTTCCTAATTAAAAAACTTTAGTTTATTAATTTCCCAGCTTCACAAATTGTCACCAACTGAATGCAAAATTCCAAGAATTTTCGCCTTGCTTTTTTTTTGGAAATTTTGCCACACACTCATCATCCACCCAACCATTTTACTTTACTTCTACATATTCCTCTTTCCTGGCCTATAAAGGAGCAGTAATAAAATGGCACACTAACAAAAATACATTAATTAGCTGAACGTGTCCATGCATTGCAAAAGTATTTGTTATTGTTGTTGTTGTTGTTTTCATTGGGTATGTCAAGGAAATGTAATAGCTCTTATGTGTCCTGAAATAAACTAGAGAAAATAAACGACGACCCAAAAAAAAGGAGATGAATGGTTTATAGGACAAATGGCATCAAACATTATACTTGTAGTTTAAGTTGTAAGCAGTAAAGTATTTAAAGGGAAACAAGTGTAATTACTACTTACAACACTTACCTGAGAGAGATCTCTTAAATGAAACTGGGATTTAGACGATATTTAAAATAATAATGGAAATAAATAAAAAGCTTCTCCAAAAATAATTAAAATAACAATGGAAATAAATGCTAAGAATTAAAGTTCGTTATATTTTTAAATTGTGAAAAAAAAACTATTTTATTTTCAAAAAAGTAAGCTCAAAAAAAAAAACAAAAAAAAATTCATAGATATATGCTTATATAAATTGTTATTATGTGCCTAAAAATAAATACAAGTATAAAAAAAAAATCATGTCTTTAAAATCAAATTTCATTGAGTTTGTTCATTGAGTGTAATTTCTTTTTTATGGTAACTATAAAGATATTTTATAGCTTGTTGAATTATTATCCAATTGTCTGGTTGGATTCTTGAATTTCTTTTTATTTAGCTTATACGGTGATGAGGATGCCAAATGTCCTGCAGTGACTGCAGCATTTCTATCCTCGTTCCGCACCATATCATAGGGAGTACGTACAATTTCTGGCAAATGGGCATAATAAACGACACGTTCATTTTTATTGGATATTTCGGGGGGCAGTGCTGAGGCCCGATATTTGGTCATATACGATTCGGGAAGGGGATCCAGACCAGTATAGCCACCAGCATGGCCACCCCGACGAAATTGTGTATAATCCCGGAAATATGAATGCTGCGACTGAGGCGTGTCCAAATAACGATCCGGATATAAGTTATAAGGCTCGGGATATTGGGGAACTCGGGGACTATAGCTGTCATGAGGATCGAAACGCTGGCGATGCATATACATATCATCAAAGTATTGCGGATAGGCACGATAATATTGCTCATCGTATCTGGAAGGGTTTAACTGAAGTATATAAAGATATACTCCCCATTTCTCTTGCTCACTTACCTATCGTAACGCCTTATATAGGGATCATAGGAGCGCGAGGGATACAAGGGTCCTCCATTGTTGTTTAGAGTCAAAGGTTTGCCCAATAACTGACCATACCAGGCCAGTGATTTTAAGGGCAGCGTCGAGTCAATGGGCTGCTTATTTATTTGCTCTAAACGATGGTCGTCTCTGAGTTTAATTCCTTGCGAATAGGACAAATCATTTGCATTGCCATAATTATCATTAGTTTCCGCCAAACGCCTGTTATTATTATTTGGATAATAATCATAATCCGCATATGAATTTGTATTCATCTTCAATGGCTTGGATTTCTCAGACTCCACTGGGGATTTTGTATCCATATCCAATTCACTTTCCATAATATCCAAGTCCGAATTTCGATTCAAGTGCTGGCCACAAATTGAACAAGGCAAACCCAGCAAAATGGACCAGGACAATAGCAACCAAGCCAACCAGGTGAAAGGCATCCTGAAATCCAATTGGAAATTACTATATTTTTTTTATTGTAGAACCGTTTCGAACCGCGCTGGATGTGCAACAAAGTTTGACTACCATCACAATTTCAAAACTGCTGCAAAACGCTATCGATTTGCTGAATCGAAAATGTTTAAAAAGGGCAAGGCATATAAACAACAGACAATGAGGCACAAAAACACGGCGACATGGTAAGTTGGACTTGAAAAGGTAATTGTTTTGTATACCTAGCATATTATTGAGTCAGTCAACCGCAAGAATGCGCTTTGTGAATTGTCTGTTCCAATCGGTAAAGTGCAACAAAATATACAAAATACATAAAATATAAAAGAAATAAATTTAAAGTGAATTTATGTGAACCAAATAAATTTACTAATTACATGAAAAACATAAGACTAAAACACATACAAAAAAAAAAAGAGGGCAATGGGAATTAACATTAAATTAATGCACTTTTGGAGATTTAATATTAAATTCTGCTAAATTAAATTAGGTACTAAAAAATTCTGTAAAAAAAAACAGAGTAAAAAAGAGAAGGTTCTTTTTGTATTAAAAAAAATAAAACTTTTCCCCCTTTTAATTCCAATAATAAATAGTTTTTAGCACAAATAAAAATATATTAAGTAGGTATTTAAAAAAAATTATTAATCTATTCTACAGAATTTCAATGTGAATAAATCTGTTGGGCTCTCAATAAATCCAGATAATTAATTCTGTTGAAAATGCCTAATTTAATTAAATTTATTTTATATTGTATTAATAAATAAATAAAATTTCTGAAAAATTTTAAAACAGAAAAATCTAAGAAATTCCTCATAGTTTTCTCACTTATAATTTCAAAAATAATTAAATGATTGGATGAATAAAAATATTTTATATACCGTTCAAAAAATCCTTTAATTAGATACTTAATTGTAACCAATTCCAACACTCACAACTAAACCCAATTAAACCCTGGTTATAACCATAATAATAAATTAAAACCATTGATTTAACTTTACCTGATTTGATTCCAACAAAAAAAGAAAAAACTTTAGTAATAGTGTTTTAAACAAATGTATTTAGGTAATGCTAAGTTTAAAATTGTTTTATAAATTAGTGAAAATAACAAAAAAAAAAAAATTAAACGTTATCATTATTGTTTTTTTTTTTTAAATTAATATTTAAATGTATGCTTAGATTTATAGTAGATAAATATATATTTTAATTGTATTAATGCTGGGCAAATTTTATTAGATCATCTCTAAGGGATATGGAACTGGAAAGGGGGAAGAAAGGCGCAAATGGAGATGCATATTGCAATTTTTTATAAGTATGTTTTAAATGATAATAATATTTTGCAATTGGGTCAACGAGGTGCCAAAATGAGTACTTTCGGGCAAGTTCTTAATTTGTAGCAGCCAACGATGGCAAACGGCGCATTTCTTTTGCCTATCCTCGCGTGTCACATCGACGCCTAAACCATTGGCTGCCCAAGGATCCAAATTCTCTTGGATAATTGGCAAGAAGTTGGATAAAATAATACGTAAGGTATCGCAGGCTCGTGTGTAATGGCTAAAAAATAATTATTCAATTAATTAAATGCAGAAAACGTAGAAAGAAATAAGAAACCTACAATTTATGTTGACTTTGAAGCAGCTCATATAATTCTGGCAGCAGATATGTGCACATATCCAAATTCCAAGAAGAACTGAAGAGAATTTAAATAAATTTTTAATCAGAACCAAAGAAATAATTTAAGGACTTACGGTCTTTCAATGATGGCGCCTAATAGGTCCACAAAAACAGATTTGCCACAAGTTTTGGCCTGCCTCAAGGCGCCCACAGCATCATGGGATCTTTAATTAAATTAGAATTAAGATTTAGACAATTAAGGCTTAAAATTATGATGAATTACCTGGTCAAATTCCTTAAGAGATCCAAGCTGGCTTGCCTGTTGCTTAATTCCTGCAAAACTGAATCATGCGAACGCATCAACACATCAAATTCATAATGATCATCCAGAATAACGCGATTCATATTCTTGCCTGAGGTAGGAATTAAATCTGGACGATAATTTAGAGGATTCTAAAAATAAAACAAAAATTTAATTGAGTAATTAAAGAGAATTTAAAAGGGTTTCTTTTTACCGGTGTTGGCCTATCCTGAGGTTGTTGTTGTTGTGGCTGATGCTGTTTTGTACGCATATCTAATGTTGTACGCGATCTTATTGGCGGTTTGGTTATAATTTCCACATTTATATTTTTATGCTGTGAATTTTCTTTATACAATTGATTCGGACGTTTATTTTTATTGACCGCATTCGATGTGGCTGATTTTTTTAAAACCATATTATCATCCAATTTATGCAATTCCATTGAACTAACCGAAGACACTTGACTCAATTTATTATTGCCAAATGTCTGCTTGGTGTTATTAATTCCCGTTGTTCCCGTTCGCTTATGCAAATTAGAGCTGGCAATTTTTTTTATCGACTTCGATGAGGCATTTGTGGTGGTGGACGGCGGCGCTGGAGCGGAACTATAATTGCCCAATGGATAATTGACATTCTGATTGACTGGAAAATCCTCGGCCATTTCAAAATTATCATAGTTTGTTAATATAGGCGGATTGCTATCATTTGGATTAAACTCCTGGCCGCCATCGCCATAAATATTATTGTAATCCTCTGGCACCTGCAACGAACTTGGTCCATTCAAGTGATGATGATGATGATGCGGCAGTTGATGATCCAAGCCATAACTAAATGTAGAATCTATGCTATAACCATTCGAATCTGTTTGCCTGGAGGAGAATTTATTGTAATGTATTGAAGATGATGATGATGTGTCTGTCGCTGGCAATTCCAAGGCTGTTGATTCGCTGACAACTTCCAAACTTAAACTGGGCGATGACAAATCATCGTTCTCCTCCAAAACTTGGGCTGGCTTGGAGCCGCCCAAGGATAAGCGAAACTTTTGATTGCCACGTGAAAAACTCTTGCGATTTGTTGAATTATGTTTGAAACTATTCTGTTCATGAGCAGCGGGTTGCATAAAAGGCGCTACGCGCTCTAAATTTATAGTATTGATTGAAACAGTATCCACATCATGACAGCCACAGATCTTCAAAGAAATAAAGAGAAATTAGCTTATCTATCTCTTTCTTTATTCATAATAACTTACCAATTTATTATTTACAACTTTCATATCGCCCATTGAGTTCCACGAGCCTTTGATATTATCAAATTCTCGATCTGGCTCCCAGCCAATTACGGAAATGCCCCCCGCAGTGCCCACAAAAAGACATTCTCCATTTTCACTGCATAAAAAATAGGAAAAACAGTTTTAGAATCTTTACAAAAATTGATTAATTATAACTCACCTAAATGTTATACATTTAATTGGCTGGCCATAAAATTGACTATCTGTTTTTGAAATTAATTGCTGATGTTCCAAATCGTAAATGGAAATTGTGCCATTTACACGACCAGCGGCCAATAAAAACTCAAACGGATGAAATTGTATGCAGGTGATGGCTGCCACAGGTGGATCATCAATAAATTCCATAATTTGTTTACTTTTTCGTATATCCCAAATTAAAATGGAACCCTCCAATCCAGCAGAAGCAATCCAAAGACCATCCGGTGAGAATTTCACTGAATTTACATGTGACATATGACCACGACAGACTTTAATGCATTTATTTTCATTTTGTACATCCCATAATCTGAAAAAAATTAAATTGGTATTTTTTTTATTTCAAATTTTTATTCATTTTTAATACCGAAAAACAAAAAGAACATGTTTTCATGTTCCAGAGCGAACTTGTGTTTTGACTATCTGGCAACGCCAATTTCAGTTTACATTCTCACTTTCTTTGCCAGAGCAAAGCAAAAAAGGCAAAACTTAATCGAAAATTGCTTATCTACCAAATGCACTTTGTACCAGAGATAGAATAATAATCTTTTAAGTTTAGCAAAGACGAAGGTAATTATTTGCATGCCCATTACAATAAATCTTAAAACTGAGAAAGTTTTTTCCAACTTTAATCAAAGCCAGCAAATAAATGCGAAAGTGAAATTTGTGTTTATGCAAAAACAAAAAAAAAAAAAAGGTTAAAAGTTAAAGTTGCTTGTCCATTTGGACTGGGATCAAATTGCAACAAACCACAAAAAAAACAACATTTTTAATCAGCGAGAATTTTTTGTGATATCAGTTATAGAAGTGCTCATTGAATAATTAACAAATTTGTTTTCATTAGATTTTCATTTTCAGTTGGCATTTGGCTGTAACAAGAGCAACAACATCCAAATAAAAAATGTCTGGTAAACAATTGCGTTTCGATGGCCGTGTGGCTGTGGTAACCGGAGCCGGTGCCGGTCTGGGCCGGGAATATGCCCTGCTCTTGGCCTCCCGTGGCGCCAAGGTGGTCGTAAACGACTTGGGCGGCACCCATTCCGGCGAGGGAGCCTCGCAGCGGGCGGCCGATGTGGTCGTTGAGGAAATTCGCCGTTTGGGCGGCGAAGCTGCTGCCGACTACAATTCGGTAATCGACGGAGCAAAGGTCATTGATACGGCCATTAAGGCCTTTGGCCGTGTCGATATACTTATCAATAATGCTGGCATTCTGCGTGATCGCAGCATTATCAAGACCACGGATCAGGACTGGGATTTGGTGCACGATGTCCACTTGAAGGGCAGTTTCAAGTGCACCCAGGCCGCCATGCCGCACATGAAGAGCCAAAACTTTGGCCGAATTATCATGACTTCCTCGAATTCGGGTGTCTATGGTAATTTCGGACAGGCCAATTATTCGGCTGCCAAGCTGGGCTTAATCGGTTTGGCCAACACTGTGGCCATTGAGGGACGCAAGAATAACATTTTTTGCAATGTCATCATACCAACGGCAGCCAGTCGCATGACCGAGGGCATTTTACCCGACATGCTCTTCAATGAGCTGAAACCAAGTCTGATTGCGCCAGTGGTGGTTTATTTGTGCCACGAGAGTTGCGAGGACAATGGTGAGTCAATTAAAGCATGCCCTAAAGTCTAAATTCTTATCTAGAAATATCCATTTCCAGGCAGCTACATTGAAAGCGCTGCTGGCTGGGCCACCAAAGTGCACATGGTGCGTGGCAAAGGTTCTGTCCTGCGCACTTCTCTGGATGAGCCTGTCACCTTGGAATATGTGCAAAAGGTTTGGGACAAAGTCACCGACATGTCACAGGCCCAACATTTGGAGGCCATTGCCCAGGCCTCGGGATCTTTGCTGGAAGTCTTGGAGAATTTAAAGGCAGGCGAATCGAATGCCATTGAGCATCAGTTTAGCTTTGGCAGCAAAGACTTGATACTTTATGCTTTGGGCATTGGCGCCTCGTTGACCAACTCAAATGATTTGCGTTTCTTGTATGAAAACGACAGTGATTTCTCACCCATTCCCTCGTTCTTTGTTCTGCCTGGCTTAATGCTTTCCATGAGCTCGAATTTGGTCTCCTCAGCCTTGCCTCATAGCGGCGCTGATTTAACCAATATTCTGCATGGCGAACAATATTTGGAAATCTGCGATGATTTGCCCACTGATGGCCAACTGGTGACCAAGGGCAAAGTCTTTGATGTCATGGACAAAGGCTCGGGAGCTGTGGTCGTCACCAATTGCGAAAGCTTTGATGCCAATGGCCGTTTATTGGTTAAAAATCAAAGTTCTATATTCATTGTCGGTGCTGGCAAATTTGGTGGCAAAAAGGAGCCCATTGCCGGTGTTGTCCCACTTGCCATCACACCAAATCGCGCCCCAGACTCGAGTATTCAATATGTGACGAGCAAGGATCAGGCCGCCTTATATAGACTGTCTGGCGATGTGAATCCGTTGCATATTGATCCCAATTTCGCTGCCATCGCTGGCTTCAAACAGCCCATTTTGCATGGCTTGTGCTCTTTGGGTTATTCCGTGCGTGCAGTTTTAAATAAATATGCCGATAATAATGCCTCGCTATTCAAGGCCATTAAAGTGAGATTCTCGGCTCCTGTGATCCCAGGACAAACCTTAAAGGTTGACATGTGGAAGGAGAGCAATAATAATCGCATCTATTTCCGTACTTCTGTTTTGGAAACCGGCAAAGATGTCATTTCTGGTGCCTACATTGATTTGAAAGCCTCCAAGGCTAAATTGTAAATTTCCTTGTTGCTTTTTTATGTATAGAATTAATAAGGTTTTTTTTATAAATACTGTTTATACACATTGTTAATCGGTGGTAGCTTATTAATTTTTTTTCATCTTTTTTTTTTATATATTTCAATGAAAAAATAAACCATCATGATTATTAACACAAAATTATGGGCCTTTTTTTTAATAGAAAAGAGAAAACATATAAAGAATATTTTTTTTGGAACATTTACAATATAAAAAATTATCGCACTTAAAATCCATTAGAATTTCTAGGAATTTTCGCTAGAAAATTATATTTGATATGAGAAAAGGTTTTATCTCGCACATTCCATTGGAGTTTCTAGGGAAATCTTTAATAAAATTATATTTGGAATAAAACAGAATTTATCTATTGGAATTTCTAAGAAACTCTGTGAGAAAATGATATTTAATATAAGAAAATGTTAATTCTTAAAACTCTTAGTGTAAAAATCCATTAGAAAAAGGCTTTCCTGGCAAATCTTGAACTTTTTATTGGAACTTTTAAAAAACCTTCCCAAAAAAAATTATAATTAATATAAAGATTTTTCCTAGACAAATTCAAAAGGAAAGCTTTCATTATGAGAAATTATATTTAAATTAAGGCTAAATTTTATTTTAAAAACTTTGTTGGAACTTCTAGAAAAATCCAAGAAAAATGTTTATTTAATATAAGAACTTTATTTCTAATAATAAGAAAAGGTGCAAAAATCCAGATTTTATATTGAAATTCAACATTTGTTAACTGATAAATGATTTTAATGGTCAACAAATGTTTTCCAACGAATTGAAATAAACTAATGTCAAGAAATCTTTTCGAATTTCTGGGAAATTTTACCAGAAAATTATATATAAAATAAGTCAAAGTTTTATCTTGAATATTCATGGCAAAAACTACAATTAAATTGCTAGGAAACTTAAGAAAATAAATTACATAAGTATGATATAAAAAAATCGTATTCATTTTGATTGCAATTTAAATGAGTCAAATTTAAACTGTATTTTTCCGCTCTTTTCCTGCCTGTAATTATAGATAAATTCTTGAAGAACTAAGATTTTAGTCACCCATTATAATATTTGAGTCACAAAGCATTTAACAGATAATTAAACTAAACAAAGAGATCATAAATTATAATTTCTGAGTAATCTGATTGTAAATTGCTGCAAAAGACCCAAGTTAGAAATTCTGCTGATGATTAGGCAATTGATTGCCAAGATTCCCTTCAAACTTCTCTGGAACAGATTTAAATTTAAATACAAGACAAACCAGGCATAAATACAACTTTTTAAAGCTATGAAACTGATTAAATTCTTTATAAGACTGAGAATTTCAAAAGTCTTTGAAGACTTAACAAGGAAGTCTGGATTATTTTGCTATTTAATCTTCTCACACCGAATTTATAAGATCTGCACAAATTTTTGAATGAAAAAGAAAGAAAAAGACTATATTTATACACCAAATTAAACGATTCTATTGATAAATTCAATGCAAACCGAAACCAAGAAACTTAAGAATTTTCAAGGTTTTTGGACTCTATAAAAATGTTTTTTTTTTATAGATCATTTCTCAGATTATTAAAATTTCAAGTTTCAAGCTAACGTTGACTAACTAAAGCTTTTATTTTCGTTTAACTTACCTGACTGTTGTATCATTGCTGCCCGAAACGACATATTCACCCGAGGGATTAAAATCCAAAGTGCGTACACTTTTCATATGCCCATTTAGAGTGGAATAAATGGTCTGAGCATTTAGATCCCAACGTCTTATAATGCCAATATCATCGGCTGAATATACAAAATTATCCTTATAGGCAAATCTGACGCATTCAATTGAACGATTATGGCCAGTTAAAGACTGCAAAGGTAAATACAAATTTAGGAAATTGAATTGAATAAATTAAATAAAGATTTTCAACTAACCATAAAGCATTCATCTTGGCCAATGGCCCAAAGATTGACATTTCTGTCGTCGCCGCCAGTGACCAAAACACGACCCGTTTCACCCAAATCCAGACTTGTAACCTTGCCATCGTGTGCTTTGATTTCATCTGTAGAAAGTATATAATTAAAAGCAATGACAAATCATTTAAAAGAGAAATTCTCAGTTTCTGTTTTTTTTTTTTTAATCCTTTCTTTGGCCAAACAAGAACAAAACGAAGAGGGGGGCGGCTTTTGTATATGTGTCTGTGTTGACCATACTTAGAGATATGGTGAGTCGTTCACACACACACACACACAGACGCATCTATTTACATTTGTATGCAGTCTGATAATTGAGATATTAACAATTTACTTACAAATATTGGCTATTAATTTCCTTGGCAAGGCCATTATCATAGAAATTAATATGTGATCCTTGATCCTAGATGAATAATAATCCGCTTGATTTTATATTTTATAATTATTTTATTTTAATTTGTAGCAGGTGTGTGATGAGATTATAGCCAACTAGTATCTTAATCAGCTGTCTCTTTTTGGTGGCCTCCGACGACACTTTGCTTCGTTTTAGTTTTTTCTTACGACTTTATACACGTTTAGGTTTGCAACATTAACAACATTTTAACACATTTTCTTTAACGGCCACAATTCAAACCTCAAAACATTTAACAAAATAAAATAAAAATAAAATGTACTAAAACTAAAGAGTACTAAAGAGTACTAAGGGATATCGAGTGCCGATGACGAAAGTATTCATTCGTTGTCACTTTGATTTTGATTAATCTATCAAAATCAACTTTGAAACTGACTTTTAGTAAAAAAATGCAACAGTAAAATCGATTGGTTTTTCAGAAAAATTCTAAAATTTCGAATCGTAGCCGTGCAATATCTGCAATTTCTAGTAGAAATATAGATAAATCAACAAAAAAAATATGGGGAAACTCAAACCGATAACGCGTCTAGTAACCGTGCTTTGCCAAAATTGATTATTCTATCGAAAACCAACTCTGAAATCGATTTATCGTCGAAAAATACAATCATAAAATTTTATTTAATTTTAGAGCTGATTTCGATTTTGTGTCTTGGATAATTTTTGACGCGCGAAGTTCAAATTTCTTCATGCACAGTCTTGCATTTCAAGCATCATCGATATGTTTTTAAAGACAGAGAGTAAAAGTAGAGAGAGAGAGAGCCATTTGTTAATAAACATTCGTTGGCGTCGGTTGTGTGCGCGGTATTGCAAAATCAAATAAATAACCGTTTTTTTTTCTGTTTCTGTTGTTGTTAACTAAAACAATTTACAAATTCAATAATTATATTTGTTGTGCTAATAAATATAAATAAACTGAAACACACACACACAAACATAGATTACAATATTTGTTTTTGTGTTTTTTTGTAGAGTGGAGTTAGAAACGGAGCACAAGCAGCGCACACCAACAAACAAACACATATGCATGCATTATATACATACCATTCAGCATTTTCAGACGCATAGACAAAATAACGCAAAACGTGTTGTGTGTATTATGTGTGTGTGTGTGTGTGTTGGTGTGTTTGTGTGGGTTGTCTGTTAGAGGAGTTTTTGAGAGTTTACGGTTAAAATTTCTTGTCTTTTTTTTGGCATTTAATTTTGGACTTATAGTTTATAACAAATAGTTAATTAAAGTAAAAAAAAACAGTTGTTTGCTTGTGTGTATTTGTGTGCCCCAAAAAACGAAAAAAAATTGACTGTTGATGCTGCTGCTTGCCACTTTATTTTATGTTGCGCTAGTTCCATTTTATTTTTTTTTTTTTAGAGTTATAGGCTTAAAAATAATTGCAATTGAATTCCTAAGAATTTAAAATTGACCCTAAACATTTGTGTTGTGTGTGTGTGTGTGAGGGCAACTCTCTTCTTCTTCAGCATCCCTAGTGCTGTCACTGTCACGCTTCAACGCACAAACACAGAGACTGTTGCATCGCTGACGTTGACGCTGACGTCGACAGAGCAGAGCGGAGCGCAAAGCCCAAAAGGGCACACGAGGCCCTGGAATTTTTATACGTTTTTATTTATATTCGTGTGTGTGTGTTTAAATTCTTTTTCTTCATTTTTTTTTTCTGTGCTCACAGTTTGAGTTTTAATTCGATTTACGCGTCCGAGCGCGCCTCGCAAAACTCAAATTAAATCAATAAACCAAAAAAAAAAAAAATTTATATATATATAAAAAAGAAAGGAAAAAAATTTAATTTAACGAGAAAAAATACAAGAAGAAGAAGAAGAACAAAATAAAATGTTCACCGAAAAGGGAATCTTTCCCATTGGCGATGGCCTCTTGGATGTGGATGCTGAACGCTTGAAGGGATTACTTGTGTCCCATGACATCAACGAGATCTACGAGGTGGAGCAGACGCCGTTTGCCAGGTGAGTACCAAAAAAAATGAGAAATAAGAAACGAGTTTTTGCCCAAAAAAAAAGCGAAAACTGCAAAAAAAAGAAGAAAAATATATAAGTTTGTCTGCAACAACTTAAAATGTTTAAAGAAAGTCTCAGTCTTTTTTTTTGGTAGAAATTGCATTGGTAAAAACTAAAAAAAAAAAACTTCTGCGTCGCAAGAGATACTAAAAAACAACAACAACAACCAAAACTTGTTTGACTTCTACTTCACACACACACACACACAAATACACAGACTCAACTTCGACTTGGACTTGTCGCTCAAGTCTCAAGCTTGCTTTGCCCTTGTTGGCAGCAGCAGCTGTTTAGCTCTCTCTCTCTCTCTCTCTCTCTCAGTCTTTCTGACCCCCGCTTGCCCTTACATTTAAATTGCATTTCACTGCTTGCCCTTGCTTGTTGCCTACTCTCTCTCTCTCCCTCTATTTCTTTTAAGCCCTTTTGTTGTTATATTTCTTTTTATTTTATTTTCCATGAGTTTTGCATATTAGTTTTTGAGTCATTTATCATTGCATTTTGGCTTCCGTTTATTTTTGTTGTTTCATCAAGGCTCTCTTTTCAACTTCTTCTTGGAGTTTTTTTTTGTTTTTTTTTTTTTTGCAGCTGCCTCAGTCAGTCAACCTTAAAGTTTAGGAGAGAAAGACTAAAGTCCAATGACTGTGAAGGTCGTTTCAGTTTGAGCCTTGCCAGAAAAGAAGTAGAAGAAGCAGAAGAAATAACTGACAATTTGACTCTATTTTGCATTCCCCAACATACAAAAAACAGGCACGAACCGAACCAATTCTCCTCTCTTTTTTTTATATTCTTTTTTTTTGTTCATATCTTTTTGCTTTTTGCTCTTCCTCTTGCTCTCTTTCGCCCCCAGCCGTTTATAATCATTTAGTCATTAAGTCAGTCAGTCAGCAAGTTGGTTGCCGATAAGCACACACGCTGTTTAAACAAAAAAAAAAAAAAAAACTTTTGCTTATCAATGCAAAGAAGCAGAACGAAAAAAACTTTAACAATTCCCATTCACCCCGCCCCATTTTGCCCCCCTTTTTGGATCGCCCTTTTGTGGAAAGCTTTTTCATTTATTGATGAATTTTGTAAAAAAAATAAGCGCAAAAACCAATAATAAATAAAATAAAACGTAAAAAAAAAATCAATTTTCTTATCAATTTCACATGATTTTTTGAATTGGAGAATTTTAATTTTCAATAATTTCATTAAATTTATATTGATTTACATGAATAGAATTTATTTAACTTCTTTTTTAATTGTTTAAAAATATGCGAAATTGTAAGAGAATTTTATTTTTAAATAATTTCACTAAATTCATATTAATTTACATTATTCGGATTTATTAAAGAGAATAAATATTTTCGTTTCTTTTTTAATTCTTGAAAAAAATGACAACATTTTTATAAGAAATTAAAAATCGATTTAAAACAAGCAGGACCTTTTATATATTTATCAATGTAATTTCTTAAATTAGTTTAAATATTTATTTACTTTTTTTTTGTTGTTTTAAATGAAAATTTCACTTTGCCTTTGCGTGTTTAATTAACTTTGGTAGTCTCTCTTTTCTCTCTCTCATTTCTCTGTTTTTTGTTTTTTTTTTGTTATTTTCCCTTGTTTGTAAAAAGTTCTGCGGCACGCAACTTTTTCTTTCTCTTCTTCTTATTGTTGCTGCAACCTGTTGCTGCTTTTAATAATTGTTGTTGTTGGTTTATCTTCCTTTGCTTATCAGCTGAAGGGGAAATTTTGTGAAGCTTTTTTTTCGGGGTTTTTAGATAAAAAAGAAAAATGTTAAATGTTATTTATTTAGTTGGTTAACAATTCTCTGTTTTTATTTGTTTATTATTAAGCTGGAATAGTTTTCTTTTTAAGAAAAATATTTGTCATTTAAATCCAAATTAAACCATTTTTTGGCACAAAATAAAAACAAGTTTTATGATTGTTTTTAAAATGCGAAAAAATCTAAAACCAACAATTTTTTTTAAGACTTTTAAGCTGTGTTTTTTTTATGGTTTGTAACCTTAATTTAAATGGCTTTCTTTTTATTTTTTAATTTTATATGAATTACTCATTCACTCATTTCACTTGGCCATTTTGACAATTGAATGTCAATCAATGAATTGGCATCGCCATCACCAAATTGGCCAACCAATTGTTGCCAAATTATTATGGAATTATATGCTTACCTATTTGAAATTGGTATCAATTGTATTTTTGGATTATGGCCCAATTTGAAAAAGAAAGAAATAATAAAAATTAAGGTCTTACAAAATGAATTTTGTGTGGTCACAAATTGACTTGCAAAAAAGACAATCATTTTCCAATTGGAAATTAGGACGAATATGTATTTTATTGCTTAGCTTGCATAATGAAAATATATAAATTTGTGTGCCTCACATAACCTAAATTTGCTTACGTCACGGGATAAGAAAACAACCCCTAAAAATGACAACAAAGCTCCAAATAACCCGGGACAAAAGCCCAGACAAAACAGCTGACGGAGAGAGAGAAAAAGAGAGAAAATTCTTTGTCCTGGCTAGCCAAATAAATTTGTGCGTAGGCGAGGTTCAATATTAAGAAATATGATGCAAAAGCCTCTCTCAACTCTTGGACTGGGCGAAAGTGGTTTTTGGTAATCTTAGATGGGCTTAATATCAATTTTGACCTTCTTGCTAAGCCAAACTACTTGAAATATAATTTATCTAGATAAACTAATGATAAATTAAATTAACTTACAAAGATTTTTATAGATTTTTCTGTTAAATTCTGTTTTTTCTTTTAATTAACTTTTCAATTTAGTCTAGAAACGTTTTTTAGAGAATTTTTATGATTTGTTTATTTATTTTGTGTTTTTTTTTTATTGTTTGTTTATTTGTCATTTGTTTATTATTTGTTTAAAAAAAAAGGCAACTGTTTTCTGCTAAATAAATTAATTAATTTTTCAATCAAATTTTTATTTAGTTTGGTTTTAAATTTTAACTTTTGTTTATGTCAACACAAACAGAAATTTATGATTTGTTTATTATTTGGTTATATTTTTTTTTTTTTTTTTAAGCAAATTGTTTTCTTTTTTTGTTAATTTTCTATTTAATTACAAGTATTTCTTTTGCTTAAACCGAGTGACTAATTTATTTTTGCGTGGTAAAATTAAATAAATGATTTTCTATTTAATTGCAAGTTTGATTAATTCCAAGGATTTCACGAGACGTTTAATAAAACCTTTGTTTCAAATTAATTTGTCACAACATCTGTTTTCATTTACTAACAGTCCAAACAAAGGAAACGAAGGGTAAGGGGAAAAAAAGAAGAAAACTTTTCAACCCTCCCAAACATCCCCTAAAATTTTAGGCAGCATTTCATTCAGCTGACATTTATTTTATGACCGCAATTAAAGTTCAATGCTTGCAACAATTAAATATTTATGTATGTCTGTTTGTTTTTGGGGGGAACTTTTTCCTTTTTTCTTTTCTTAGTTGTTGTTGTTGTTGATTTTCCCCAGGCAAAATGCGTGCAACTTGCAACACTTTCATTTCATTGTTGCTTGCTGTTGTTCTTTAATTAAAACACACAGAGTCGTCTCTGTTGCTGTTGTTGCTGTTGTTGTTGTTGCTCTCCCGGCGCGTTAAACGCACAGAAATAGAAAATCTTATTGAAAATATTTCGAGTCCAAGTGCAACGAGAAAAAGAAACAAACAAAAAAAATACATGCATACAAATTATAATAAAAGTTGCATTGTTTTGTGTTGACACCCTCAGCAACAGCAGCAGCAACAGCAACAACAACAATAAAAATCGAGTGAAATTACAGAAGACAACAACAAGGAAATGTTTACACTTTGATAGCCGAGATGTCGACAACAACAGCAACAACAGCTGCAGCAGCAACATGAGCAACTTTGAGCTGATATCTTTCTTTACTTCTTCTTCTTCTTTGCTGCTGCTGCTTAACAAAATTGTTGATTGCACTTTCTCAGCAACCACAGCAGCAGCAGCAGCAACATTTTTATTGTTTTTTTTTTCTTCTTTTATTTTTCTCTTGTCTTTTTCATTGTTGTTGCTCTTGTCAACAGTGCGTTTAATTATCTCAAAAAAACAACAAAAAAGACTGATTTTTATTATTGTTGTTGTTGTTGTTGAAAGAATCAGAAATTGCTTGGTTACAAAATAAATTACAAATTATTGAAAAAGCTGTCAAAGTCGAAAATGAATGCCAAGGACAATAAAAAAAAAAACAGCCATGTCCTTCAAGCCCTTAAAATTATATGGCAATAAAATGGCAATATTCAAAAGTCTTTATTTTTTTTATGATTTATTTTTTTTTATTTTTCGTTTGGGGCCATTTCCGCCCGCTTGACTGGCTTCAACTTTAACCTTTTTGTTTTTTTTATTTATTTTTAATGTGCTTTATTTTATTCGCTCAAAGTTTAGCCAAGGTTTTTGTTAAATTGTTTGGTAAATTGACCTTAAAATTACATACCAAAAAAATATTCTTTATTAACAGAATTATTATTATTATTATTTTTTTTATATTTATTTTTGCATTTGATTGTGCAAGTTTTAAATGCGTCACCAGCAATTATGCATATTATTTATTATTTATTTGGTTTTGTCAAAAAGGATGACACGAACTTTGTACGTGTAAAATAAACGAAATGAAAAAAATTGCCCCATTGAAAATCCCCTTGACAAAAACTTTAGATTGTTTTTATCTTATCGGCAGAAACAGCAGCACAAATCGTTTTATAAGAAATGTTTCAGAGATTGGAGTAGGAAGGAAAACCTTAGCCTCATTTATCTTGTTGGCTGCAGCTGCTGCTGTTTGGCCAAGAAGATAAAATTCCTAAAAAGAAAACGAAAAACAAAAAAATGTTTATTATACAGAGAATTTGTTAAATTTGGCAGGAAAATTCTAGTAAAAAACAAATAAAAATTAACATAAAAACAAGTCGTAAAAAAATCATCAGCAAAAGGCGATGACAAAAATAAAAATTAAAAAAGTCACAGAACTAAAATGAGGAAGCGAGAAAAAGAAGCTTGAGTGAATCAGTAGTAAAAAAAACAAAAAAAAAAAAGAGTTTATTTACCTCAAGGCTTTAAGCCCTCCTCTCTCTCTCTCTCCCTCTTTCTCCCTCTCTTTACAACTTGTGACGCATTACGATTTTTTGTTGTTGTTGATCGTTGGTCAAAATTTTTCATGCAAATCACGTAAAAATGTTTAACAAGCGACGACGGTAAATGTTGCGCATATAAGCAACAAAAAAAAAAATGAAAAAGAGAACCAAATACACACACGGACAGACAGAGAGTAAGAGAGAGAGAGAGATGGAGCTATTTGTTGTTATAGCAATTAGACAATTTCATTGAGGCAACGGTAAATGTTTTGTTGCCGGTGCTGTTGTTTTTGTTGTTGCTGTTGACATGCAAATGTGGCAATTGTTGTTGTTGTTGTTGATATTACATTAATCATCAGTGAAGCATATTAAAAAAAAAAAAAATGAGTAGGTAACTTTAAATTTTTATAGAATTTTAAATGTCACAAAAAAAAAATAATATAAACTTAAAAAAAAAAATTATTTCTTAAAAAAATTAAGAATAAAAACTCATAAATTACTTGGCTTAAATTAAAATAATTTCTTTCCATTTCGCTAGCGATTTCTATTAATTTATAAATCCTTAAAAGCGGTTTCTTTCCATTTCGCTAGCGATTTAGTTTTGTTCAATTGAAATTGAATACCAAGTTTAATCTCTGTCATTTTTGATTGTTGTTTTTTTTCCGCCCTTGAAGTTAAAAAAAAAAAACCAATTTCATTTAACAATAATTAAAAACAAAACAATTGTTACAAAAATCGATTGACACTGAAAATCGCTTGACAAATCATCATCACATTTTTTAATCAAATTTATTTATTGTTTTACTTGATTACAACAAAATTTGCCTATTTGTAAAAAAATAAAAAAAAAATAAATTTTTCCACTCACAAAGAGTAACAAATAAATAAATACAATATGACGTTGAATGATGATGATGATGATGATGATGATGATTATGATGATGACGTCGATGGCGTCAGATTAGGAGTAAATTGACTTGATCGGAAACAAAAAATAAACAAATTCAACATATGGAATTCCAATGGCAAATTATGACGCATCCAAAAACAAAGCTAGGAATAATTTAAGAGAGATTTGTACACATTATTTCCGCTAATTTAAAGGATAAATAAGAAAGGATTAATTGTAATTGGAGACTTTATTTTTTTAGTCACTTGAAATGATTAGACATTTAATTAAGATGAAACAATTAACTAAAATTAATCAATTTAAAATTGAAAGCTTTTAAACTCATTTCCGCTCTGATCTGATCCATTCATTGCCGCATTCTTCTCTCTCTCTCTCTTTCTCTCTGTCTCGAAAAGATTCTCTGGCATCGAAAGTTGCATAAAATTAATTAAGAACTATTTTGCAATTGTTGCAAATGTTGTTAAGCGTGGTTGTTGTTGTTGTTGCAGTTGCTGTCGCGTTTGTAATTGTTTTAATTGTTATTCAAGAAATGTGCAAAAATGAAACAAAAGCAAAAACAAAACAAAAAATAATAACAATAAATAATAATACAATAAATGCCCACCAACAATGAAAACGACGACAATTAATAGCTTATTTTGCAATTTGTTGTAATTGAGTGGTGAGCTGCAATTTGCAATTTTCACATTTGTGTTTTATTTTTTGTATTTTTTCGTATTTTTTTTTTTTGGGGGGAATGAAGAGACAATTAACACACGAAACGATGACGGGCGCCACACAGCCTCCGTTTATTTATTTATTTTATTTTTTTTTTTTTGCCACAAATAGACGTGGCTACAACAACAACGCAGGCGTTCCGCACTAGAAACGACACGGTATGTCAAGTATATATGCACACAATAGAAAGAGATGGACATAGAAAGAGAAAGAGAGAGAGAAAGAGATCCATATTTATTCAGAGGGCTCCTCCAGCCACGCCTGCGCCAAAGGAATGCAGGAAGCAGCAGAAGCAGCAAAAGCAAATCAAAACAAATGGCAAACAGCACAAAAGAATGCGGCTTGGCCAAGAATTGACTTGCTGCTGCTGCTGAAACAGAACAGAACCAACACACACACACACAGAGACTCTTTTGAGCCAGGCAGATCAGTGTAGACCCGCAGTCAAGGTCGTTTGCAAATGCCTTGAGTGGCCATGAGCCAGCCAGCCAGCAAACAGATCGAGATCAGCAACAAAAAAAAAAGAGGTGGATAGACAAGACTTGAAAAAAAAAAACAGAAACCAAATAGCATAAGAAACAATAAGTATTAATATCTTTGGTTAAACATTAATTAAATACTCTTTTTTTTTCGTGTAGAAAAAGTTTGCAGAATAAGTCAGGCAATCAAAATAAGAATTGAAAATTAAATAATTGGTACTCCCTTATTTAAGAATTGTTTAGATTGTTCAATTGACTAGGAATAGTTATAGGTAATAATAAAATTAATAAAAATTAATAAATGTGTTTCATTATAATTTCCTAGCCCAGATTAAATATAGGATATAAAATATATTCCAACTAAAACTATCTATTTAAAGCCTATAATTCTATAGTTCACATTCACTTTAGAATATTCCAAATTTAAATTAACTGATTAAATTAGAAACTTCCAACTCTGTCGATATTCCCTTAAAATAATGAAACTTGCCGAATTTTTAAAATTATAATAAATAGTAAAAATACTTTTCCAACGATTTTAAAAACTTTGAAGAATTCCAGATTAATTTAGGATCTTCCTACTCTGTCGATATTCCCTTAAAATAATGAAGCTTGCTGAATTTTCAAGTTATTAATAAATAGTAAAAGTTGCCATTTTTATGTAATCTTTTGTATTTTTTCAATTGTTTCATGTTTATTCGGTTCCTCCCATTATTTATTTTATATCAGGGCTGTTTACAAAAAGAGTATAGAAAATCCTAGACTTTAATATATTCTTTTTTTCTTCTTCTTCTTGATAATCACTGAGGCTGAACTCCTCTGGTTTTATTTATTTTTTTTTTTTTGCTTTTGTTTTTCTTGCTTCATTGTTAGATATGCATCTTTTAAGGTTCCTTAGCTTGACTCTGATCTGTGTGTGTGAGTGTGTGTGGGGTGTAGTGAACTTTGAGATCAGTTCTCCTCTCTCTCTCTTTTTGTCTCTTGCTTTTAAACAATTAACAGAGACTTACTTCATCTTTGTTAAATCACTTGTGAAATTTACTTGAATTTTGTACAACAAAACGGCAGATGTTTACATAATTTACACGCTTTAAAGACGAGGTCAAGAACCCAAAAATACAAAAAAAAAAAAAAACAGGCCCAGACAAAGGTGCTTGCTAACCTTTCTATCATCTTCTTTACTTCTCCTGTTCACGGTTGTTGTCCCCGCTATAAGCTCTGCCTCATCATCATCATCGTCATCGTCTCAAGTTGGTTGCCCTGTAATGAGAAAAAAAAGTCTCTTTTCTAAGCTTCTATATGTTTGACCACACAAGAAGAAAGATGACAACAAATATAAATTGAAAAACTGACAGACAGAAGACAAGTTGATAAGTTCAATGGCATTTTTTGGTCTGTGATTTGGTTAACTAATTAAATAGTATTTATTATCCTTAGTTTTTGGCCCTGAAAAATTCTCAATTTATGTTATTGTTATTTTGTTTCTTTTCAAAGCTTAAATCAGCCTGTTAATTTGTTTTTAATTATTAAAATTTATTGATTTTTAATTTGTTGAAATTCTTAAAATGTTGCTTCCTTTTTTGTGTGTGAGCGCCTTGAACTTTTAACGCATTTGGTTTAATTCATTAATTAATTAATGTATATATATGTAGGTATTTTTTTTTTAAAAAGGATTTTTAATGTCATCAGACCTGGAACGTTTTCAAGGTTACTACGCAATAAATAAATAAAGAATATAAACAAATAAATAACCAGAGTCCAAAAATGTATAGAGAACTTTTAATATTCCAGTTGGAATGGAGTGGAATGGAAAGTGATATTAATTTTATTTATTTAGTTTCGTTTCGTTTTGTTTATTTTTTGCATAAATTAATATTTGATTATTGTTATTATTACTATTATTATTGTGGAATTGCCTTTGGACACGACACTTGAAATATCTTTTCTAAATTGTATGAGAGTTGATTGTGTTATTTTTAAGCCAAGTGGTGCAATTGAGAATCTAAAAATAGCAACTAACTAATATTTATTTATATATGTTTTTTTTTTTGTTTATTTTCAGGTATGTTGTCATATATCCATTATGATTGAAACCAAAAAAAAAAAAAAACAAGGTAAAATAAAGAATATTCTTGGTTTGGATAGAGGTTAATTTTTGACATTGGTTTGACAAATTTGCAGCAATTTGTTGGTACCTAAAACAAATCTAAATACAGTTATGTATATGCCAAAGTTCTTAGTTATGTTTGACTATATATTTAACAATGAGAAAAGCTTAAAAAAAAAAAACCAACAAACAAATATTCAATAAGTACACAAAGCCTTTTGCTGGGCCGTCGTTCTGCCTGACTTGACAAGTCATTGACTGTTTTGTTGTTCTTTTTATTGTTGTTGTTGTTGTTGTTGATGATGCCTAAGCGTTTAGTCAACCAACAAAATCAATCAACTCTCAGTTGAGTTCAAGGGGCTCACAAACAAATAACAACAAATAAATAATACCTAAAAAAAAAAAAAAAAAATCCGTAACAATGTTAAGGTTAAAGAAATTACACAAAAAAGAAAGAGTAGAAGAAGAGAAGAAGAAGTGCCAAACTGATCAATGATCGATTGATTCTTTTATTTACCATCATTTTGATTCAATTATTTTACAATTTCTTTCAAAATGCCAAGTCAAGTTGACTGTTGAAATCTTTTCAAGTGGCAAAAAAAAAAAAAAAAAATAGGAAAAATAACAAGCCAACAAAATAATTTCACAAAGAATCTTTCAAGTAAAAAGACCATAACTAAATCATTTACCGTTTATTTTTTGGTTATTGCTATTGATATTTATTCAATACTCTTTACGCTCAAACATAAAAAAAAATGCTGAGAAGAAATCAAGGAAAATTAGATTGATTTATTTATTTAAAATTTCCAGGAATAAAATACTTTAAACGTAAAGTTATGACGTTATCGATAAAAGTATTATTTAAAAATTGTTTTTATTGCTTTAAATTGATTTTTTTTTACAATTAATTAGCCTTACAAATGTCCAGGAATAAAAATTTTTAAAATTATGGCGCTATCAATTCTTTATAAAAGATCAATTATTTATTATAAAGACAGAGTTTATTCAAAATTTCCCGGAAAAAATATCTTGCTTGGTATCGATTTTATTTATAGTGTAGAGAGTATTTAATTTTTGAGTTTGAGTTTTTTAACTTACTCTTGGAATAAGCGGATTCTTTTTTATTTTTTGGTATTGCTTGTTAAGAATTTTCCTATTCATTAACTAACTGGGTTGTGTAGCCATAGCCAGTACTTTTCTTAACCAAGTAGAAAGTGCTCTTAACAATTTGTTATACACACACACACACACACACAAGGTAGATTGTCAAGTACTGGAAAAGTTCAAAGTGCTTTCAAGTACCTTGACTTCCCACAGTGCTGTGAATGAGTCTAAGAAAAAATACAAAAAATACAACAACAACAAAAAAAGGGGCGACTTATAGAGACTAACTGACTTTTCACCATCATTTGCCGGTTTGGTTGGCTCTTTTTCTTAAGAACTTTTTCATGCTTTGTCGCTTTTGCTGATCTTTATAATAATAATAATATTTTTTCTTTCCGTTTTTTTTTCTCTTGTATCTTTATTTGTTTAGCTTTTATTTTACAGTTTTGTTTAAAGACTAAAAAGTACAAATAGCGTGTCATTTTAAACAAATTGTTTGGTCTTGAAATACTCAGAGTAGTTCTATGAAAAATCTTTAGAATCCTCTTATCTTTTTTGTTTTTATCTTAATTTAGTTAAATTAGAATTTCCAGAATTACGGAAATCCTAATTATCTTACTCATTCTTTATAATTGACCTCCATAAACAATAAATATTTGTTTTTAGGAAATCCCTCTCAACTCAACTCAAATATATGCCAATAATTTATAAATTGTGTTTATGTTTCTGGTTGTTTTGAAATTGCAATGCAGCAATAAAAAAAAAAAAACAAAAAAGAGAAATTTTCCTTAGTGTTAATAAGTGGGGCTAACTGTCATTAGCAAGACGGAGGTAAAACATTTACGATCACCAATGTCCGTCGTTTAAGTTCATTGCCATATGGAAAAACCTTCACTGGTTGGTTGAACGTGATATAAAACAACAACAACACTAATAAATGGTATTATATTTCCTAAAAATGCGTATACATATAATTACTTTTCAAGGGATTTTATAGAAATTTAAATCACAACCAATTGAAACCAATTTCAATTTGCTGAATTACATCTAAACTACTAATATTAATTCTTATAAAAAATAAATAAAATTTCCTAAAGAAAGCAAAGATATTTAAACCCATATTGTGCATATAAATTAGGATTTCATTCCTGGATTTTATTAGTTTAAATCTGAACCAATATTAGTTCTTATAAAAGTAGATAGAATTTCCTAAAGAAAGCAAAGATATTTAAATCCATATTGTGCATATGAATTAGGATTTCATTCCTGGATTTTATTAGTTTATTAGGTTAGTTTAATGTTCCGGTTTCGTTACGATTTAGGTTCAAAAACTTTTGGATTTGATTTTTATTGAGTTTTTTTTTGTTTGATTGTTGTATTTATTTGTCTGATTGAATAGACATTTCTTTATTTATTTATTTTATTATTTATATTAATATTTTATTTGTGTGGTTGTTGGTGTTTTTTTTTTTTTCTGCCAACACCAACGGCATTTACCGTTCAGTTGGTTGGTTGCCTGGTTGGTTGGTCGGTCGGCAGTGTTTGGTGAAAGTTAATTTCTTCTTTGGTTTTCGCTTTAGCATTTCTGCACTTTTCAAATGGTCTGTCTTAAGTTTCAAACAGCAGCCAACAACAACAACAACGAAAACAGTCTGAGCAAATTACTTTCATTCGTTTGTTTGATGCTCATCATAAAAAAAAAAAAACAAATACAACAACCAAATTGTTAATGTGACAGTTTTAGACGAGAACGAACTGAAAAAGCCAAAGCAAATTGTAAAAGATTTTCAGATTGTGTGATGGCCTGGTTTCTGCTTCTTCTTCGTCTTCTGATTTTATTGTTGTTATATAAGTAAGCAAGTTGAGAGAATCAGGCAAGTGTTGCTGCCAAGCAAATATTTTCAAAGGTCGTTTAAAGTGAATGTTGTGGAATCTGAATCCGTGCACTTTCCAGGCTCTCCAAATATAAACCTGAATTTGGCTTGAAATCAGCTTTTATTTTTGTATTTCCAAGAAGTTTGATTCTTTGTCGCCTTATTTTATTTTTTTTTATCTATACAAGTATTTATTTTACAATCTCTGTTTCAATCTGCTTATGACTAACGGCAATGGCGCCAAAAAAAAAAAAAAAATAGACAACTTTAACTGGAAATATCTTTGGTTTGTTGATCTAAAACTCGTTTATTTTTTGGTTTTTTTAATTACGTCGAGTGTAGAGTATCAAAAAAATGTAGGTGTCTCTTTTGTTTGATCAGTTTTATGACTGTTTTTGGTAGCCCCTTTTTTAAGATTTTTGGTTCATTGATAAGATGAAAAAAACAACATGGATTTGATTGGCCATTTATATGGAAATGATTTGCACAAGCGTCTTAAAATGTGAGAAACTAGTAGAATAAAAGACCATAATAAAAAAGAATCAATAAAATGAGATCATAAAAATTTGCACAAAAAAAAAATAAGATAGAACAAAACCTTAAAAAAAAATCTAGGAAAGTAGAAGCTTTATTCACAAAAGATCTGTGTAAGAATAACAATAATCAGAAAAACTATCAATAGAAATTAAAACTTTATTCAGAAGAACTTTGAAATTTTTTTAAAAATGAAGCGAATATTAATTAGAATATTTCGAAAAATTATGGAAAAAAAGATCTTTTTATTCAGGAAAGATCTGTAGGAACTTTCAGTTAAGGAATGCTGAAAATGGAATGCTTTTAGACTAGGAACGGTGGAAATCGGAATCTTTATTCTGGAGACTCTTGAGTTTTTTTTTCCTCTGTGCGCTTGGCAACATCAAAAAGACAAAAGACCAAAGAGAATAAACTAAAAAATAAAACAAACTTAAAGTCAGTTATTTTTTTGAACTCGGTTTGTCTTGACTGATAGTTTCTTGTTGTTTTGAGTGTACACACATGAATATATATATATTTATATATATATATGAATACTTGATGAGTTTTATGTGTCTGTGTGTGCATTGCAACCACTGACTGACCTTAGCACTCAACACTCAAAAATACAATAATATTGTAATAACAACAACTAAGAAATTCCACCAGCAGAGATTAGTTTGCACAATGGTGGCTTGTTAACATTTTTTTTTCTTTTTTTTTGTTGTTGTTTGTGTCATGAAAAAGTTGTTGTTTTTTTTTTTGTAAACAAAAGACCGTTAATTGACATAGAATTTTTTTTTTGTGTGTTTGTTGCACACACAAAAATAATTTCCATATGAGAGTTTTGTTTTTTTTTTTTGTTGTTCTGCTTTAAGCATAATTCTTCTTTTTTAAAACAAAAAAAAAAGAGTCCAGACAAGAAGAAGAAACCAAAACCAGACTTTAGTTCAATAGCCTCTTGTATTTTCCATACAAAAAGCGACCTAAATTAATGGACAGACAGCCGAGATATTATTTTAAGGGCAAAAAGCGCACAACAGGTGGTAAAAATTTAAAAAAAAAAAAAAAAAAGACATGTGAAAATCAAAGACCAAAACTTGGCTAATTTTGTGTAATTCCTGTTGGGTCATTACAAATTTTGGCTATGTTTTTGGTTGGCCAACCTTGAGAGCACTCAGCCCAATCGGTTGCGACAATTTGGCCAGCTTTTTTTTTTTATTTTTTGTAGTCAATTTCTTTGACTGCCGCCCCATTTTGATTGGAGTTTTTTTTTTGTTAATGATTTTTTTATTTATATATTCACAATGATATTGTTTTGTTTTATTTTTTGGGTCAATGGAGCGGAATTTTGCTTAGTTTGTTGAACCTAATATTATTGTTTAATTTCTGCAATGTTTTTTTTTTTTATATTTTTCTGCTACCTTTCACATTTTTTTTTTTTCAAGTCACAAAAAAAAAATATTTCGTCTAATTTTAAATAGATTAAATCAATTGCAAGTTGCTGACAAAATTTATTAAATATAAGGAAATCAAATAAATATCTAAAAAAAAAAGAAAATCAAAGGCAACCGACAAACAAATATAATTATTGTTGTTATTGTAACATTGTAATAATTAAAATGCAATAATTTATTTTTTTTTTTTCTATTGTACATTAGCTTAAAAGATTTTAAAAGCCATAATGTAAACGTTGTTATTATTATTATTATTATTGATGTTGTTGTATTTATTTTAACATATTTGCAGTAAATTAAACACATGAAATATTTTTATAGAAGCCGCATTTGACAGTTTTTGTAATTGATTGTTATTGGCCAAGTCAGTGAGTGAGTGAGTGAGTGAATCGATTTGAGTAGATTGGAGTAAAGTTAATTGAAGTGGTATGAGTAACTGAGCCACCGGCAGGCAGCACACCGGAAATATTATGTCAATTGAGAGATTTAAGGGGGGCGGGGCGGGTGGAATTTTTGTTTGGCTATCGCCAATCGCACTTGTAACATAAGCAATAATTCCGTTTTATGACGCCCACACATAGTATTTTTTTTTTTTTTTTTTTATATATTCAAAGTCTTAATTGTTTCATGATGACTAAGCTAGCTGCGATCTGGCAGGGACTGCTGCTGCTGCTGAGATAAACAAAGTCTATTGAAAGCCGCAATAAAATGTATAATGCAATAAAAATAAATTTCAAGTTCATTTACATACAAAAAAAATAACCACACATCCATAATCAAGTTTACAGATAAAAGTGCTAAAGATTTTACATTGCAATGTCTTGTGTTTTTTTTTCCCCCCTCCTCCCATCCAAGATATCAAATCAATCAATTGATATTAAAATGACTGCCTCATGCTCCAAGAAAAACAAATTTTAAGTGCCTCCCAAGGCCAATATAAAAAAAAAAAATCAAGAATCATTCTATAAGCCCTTTCGTAGGCAATTGCAATTTATAATTTTTATTTTCATCGGATTATTTAATTTATATATTCCTTTCATTAATTATATTCCGGTCGGTCATCAACTTTCTATCACTTGGGCTGGGCTTAAATCAGTTGAGATTGCTTACAGTTGGTATTCTGGGGAAGATCACAGATTCCTCTCTGGGCATTGAAGTACTTGTCTCCGCAAGAGACCTTCAGTGGGCGCTGGTGACGGCAAATGTAGTAGTCATTGCAGCGTGTGGGTGAGGCCAAAAGGAAGCCATCGGGCTTGCCAACACACACAATCTGGATTTGGACGCCCGAGCTAGAGGTGGCTACCGGTTCCATTTGCTGAGCCAGAATGGCTTCCAGCAGGGGACGGCGGTTGGGGCGACGCCGATTTCGGTTAGCTTGGGCAGCCGCATTGGCACTAGAAGCACAGGCTACGGTAGTCGTTTCGCAGGCAGGAGTCGTTGTCTCACAGGCAGGAGTCGTTGTCTCACAGGCAACGGTGGTTGTAATGCAGGCCGTTGTGGAAGCCACTGTGGTTGGACCGCAAGTTGTGGTTGGAGCTGCCGTGGATGGTGCACATGTGGTAGTAGGAGCCACTGTCGATGGAGCGCAGGTTGTTGTCGGGGCTACTGTTGATGGAGCGCAAGTGGTAGTTGGAGCTGCTGTGGTAGTTGGAGCACAAGTGGTCGTGGTGGGGGCTTTTGTGGTAGTTGGAGCTGCCGTGGTAGTTGGAGCACAAGTGGTCGTGGTGGGGGCTTTTGTGGTAGTTGGAGCTACGGTGGTAGTTGGAGCACAAGTGGTTGTAGTGGGGGCTTTTGTGGTAGTTGGAGCTGCTGTGGTTGTTGGAGCTGCTGTGGTAGTTGGAGCACAAGTGGTTGTGGTTGGGGCAGCTGTCGTGGTAGGAGCTGCTGTGGTTGTTGGAGCTGCTGTGGTAGTTGGAGCACAAGTGGTTGTGGTGGGGGCAGCTGTCGTGGTAGGAGCTGCTGTGGTAGTTGGAGCTGCTGTGGTTGTTGGAGCTGCTGTGGTAGTTGGAGCACAAGTAGTTGTGGTGGGGGCAGCTGTGGTGGTAGTAGGAGCTCTAGTAGTGGTAGGAGCTGCTGTTGTAGTTGGAGCTACTGT
>JAWNPY010000022.1:129180-139546 GCA_035078625.1 Scaptodrosophila scaptomyzoidea
GTTGTGGTGGGGGCAGCTGTGGTGGTAGTAGGAGCTCTAGTAGTGGTAGGAGCTGCTGTTGTAGTTGGAGCTACTGTGGTTGTTGGAGCACAAGTGGTGGTGGTGGGGGCTTTGGTAGTGGTTGGGGCTCTTGTGGTAGTTGGAGCCGCTGTTGTAGTTGGAGCACAAGTGGTTGTGGTGGGGGCTTTAGTGGTGGTTGGAGCTTTGGTAGTGGTTGGGGCTTTGGTAGTGGTTGGAGCTGCTGTGGTAGTTGGAGCTGCTGTGGTAGTTGGAGCACAAGTGGTTGTGGTGGGGGCTTTTGTGGTAGTGGTTGGGGCTTTGGTAGTGGTAGTTGGAGCTGCTGTGGTAGTTGGAGCTGCGGTGGTAGTTGGAGCACAAGTGGTAGTGGTTGGGGCAGCTTTGGTGGTAGTAGGGACTACTACTGTGGTCGTGGGAACTGTTACTGGCGCGCAAGTAGTGGTAGGCGCTTGGGTGCATGGCGGTGGTGTAGTTGTCTGTGTGCACGGCGGAGGTGTTGTTTCACACGGAGCCGATGCATCTTTTGCGGCTGTGGTGACAGCGTTGTTGACAGTAGGAATTTCATTACATCCGGGATTATAGTTCACACAACTTCTGGTCTTGAAATCGTAGAATTTCGGACAGCTATATTCCGTGGCCATACCATCTTGGCACTCGTAGTACTGAGAGCAGCTGCCTGGTACAAGCGTGCGAATGCCATTCGATCTGCTGCGGCAAAATATATGGCCATACAATTGGTTCTCCAGGCTATGAGGACTCGATGTGATTTCGCCAACTGCGACCAGCAGAGCAATTAGGGCTGAAAAGGATGTATAGGAATCTGTGTGATGTATATGTTGGGAGAATAGATTATTTAATATTTACCAAACAATTTCTTCATGGCTTGAATTTACGTATTATTTTTGCCACTTGTTAGAAGTCACTGTGGTTGATGATAACTCCAGACTCTGATATTTATACCATAGACATTCGCCAGTTGTGTGATATTCTCATTAACAAAGTAATTGACAACAGTTGCATTTTTGATATGAGACTGATATTCAGTAAAAGATCTTTATCTTATCCCAGCAACATCTTCAACATTTTCGACATTGAGGAACATTTCCTTTTTAACATGTATATTTTTGGTTTTCTATCATATATTGCAAATTTATTTATTTTTTGGCTACTTTTTGCACTGCTTCATTTTGATAATTTCAAAAATAAATTTATAGAGTCCAAAATTGTGCGTACCTATAATTTTTTTTTGTTGTTTTAGTCGTTTCAATGAGCGTCGTGTGCCTTTAAAAAATTTGTGTTGGCGGCTTGTAAAACACACACACAGCTTGATTGATAATAAACTTATCAAATTGTGTTTGAATTGTGTTCAGTTAAAAAATTGAATGTTCCCAAAATATATTATGGTTAAATTTATTTTTAAACCATTTAACAAAATTTGTTAAAAAATAAAAAATATAAAATTATTTTTATTAAATTTCAACATCAACTTGTTGTTGATTCATTTAATTCGCATAGAGATGAATGTGTTAATTATTATTATTTTTTTGTATTAAATATTTATTTATTAATATTAGCCGTGTTGTTTTTTTTTTTTTTTTTAATAATTTCAACGCTTATAAAGTAGTCATCATGTTTGTTATTAAGTTGTATTCTATGTCGATATTTTTTTTTTATTATTGCTTTATTTATTAATATACAATTAAGGTTGCCTACATGTGTTTTCTTTATTGAGTTTTGCAATTAGTTGTAATTATTAATATATACTTATATTTTAAGCACAATAACAATAAATCTAAAATTGGTTGATTGGAATGTTGTGGATCATTTTTGTGTTCCTTCTCAGAAAGTGCTAGGATAAATTATAAATGACGTTAATATATATATGTATATTTTATGCTGTAATTGTTAATGGGCGTGGCAATTGCAACTATAATAGAATACAAATGAAAAAAATATAGATATATTGCGTATACGCATGCGTGGCTTGCATTTCAATTTGATTGTCGTTGTTGCTAGTTGTTGTTGTTGTTGTTGAAACATTTGTTGCCTACCTTGAACGACCTTGCCGCCATTTAGGTGAACCAACCGTTCGATTTGTTGGAGTTGTTTTATTTTGCTGCAGTCACTTTTTTAAATTTGGTCAAAATGCATTAAGCAAAACAAAACGCGTTTTAATGCCGCTTAACATTTTTTTTTGTTTGTCTGTCTGTCTGTCTGTCTGTTGCCTTATCTTAAATTTTACACATTGTCGTCTCTCTGGCATTTCGAATGCGATGAGTATAGATTGTAAAATAGTAGGTATATATTTATATTGTAAAATGTTTATTTGGCTACGCTTCGATTTGCTTGCTTATTATAATTTTTTTTTTTTTTTGGGTTTTTGTGTGTGTGTGGGCCGAATTGGTAACTGTTGTGTGTTGTGGTCAGTTGTTGGCTTTTGATGGTGTCATCATTGACACCAAGTCCAAGTTATATGACAGCGCCAGACAGGCGCTACCCACATGGCCAAAAAGACACAAAAATACATACCTTTTTCTATATGTAATTGATGATGGCGACGGTAGCTGAGACAATAACACGGCGTCACATTTGCTGTAAGCCTACACCTGTCCTTGCTACCAAAAAAAAAAAAACACCAATCAAATTGACACGAGACGCCCAAAACTTGACTCACTGAGCTCTGCCACAATGGGGAATTCCAAAGCAATTGACTAAGCCAGTCTAAAGCATTTTTCAACTTGGATTAGGAATATATATCTTAATTTATTCCTGCCTATATTTGTTTTCGTTTGTCGCCCATTAAAATCAGGCATATTTGAGTTAAGGAACAAGATTATATATGGTTATAGCGTTTTTTTCAACTTGGCTTAGGAATATATAAATCAGACATTTAACGCCTATTAAAATCAGTCATTTTTGAGTTAAGGAACAAGATTACAATTGGTTATTATACAATTTAGCTATTTTTATTTTCCGCCTTTGACTTTGAATTTGGCTTATTGCAATTATTGTTTGTTGTTTTTAGAATATATATTTAGTATATTGTGGCGGCAACTTTTTGCTTGCCATAAACAGACGCAAATCGGCGCTTCGGGGGGGGGACTTCCCCTTTCTGCCCCTATTGCTTTGTTGTAATTAGCAATTAGCTTTTGTTTTGCTTTGTTTCTGTTTCATGAGTTAACCATTTTTGGTCAAATAAAAATACAAAAAAAAAATATAAAAAAAAATAAATAAAATTTGCTAACGTTTGCCAAATATTTTGTCACGATTCTGCGTGCAAACGTTTTTTTTTTTTTTTTTTTTTTTTTTGGAATCAAACTCCCATTCCCGCTCTCGTTTTTGACAAGTTCAAGGGCAAAAAAAAAAAGTTGGCGCCTCCCCGAAAAGTTTGGTAATTGTCTGGCCACCCCAAAATTATTTTGTATGCACAATTGGCACGTGTTTGGAATTTGTTTTTTTTACACAATCTACAAATATATTGAAACTTGGATACTGTAACGGTTTTTATATTTGGCATTGATTCAAGTTGGTTGGTTTTTGTTTTTTGAAGCGAAAGTTTTAGCCCAAAGATACAAAATCCCATGGAGTTGGGCTCAATTAAAAGTTAAAAAACCAAAAAAAAAACATAAAATTTTTGAGTGTCTTTTATAAATCGATTTAGTGTAATTATAAACTGATTTTTGTTAGGAGAAGCAAAAAGAGAGATATTTGATTAGCTTAATTTACAAGCAAATGTTAAACAGAGAGAATTACCAACCAGACAAAACAGATAATTGTGAAATGTTTGAGAGACAATATTTATTTGGGGCCCAGTCAGTTAGGCATTCATTGCCTTAGACGGCCATGTGTAATAACAATGATAATAAATCATAAACTTACACGCTTTTCATTACTATATATCTCACCAAACTTATTACTTTAATTGCCATAACATCAAGCACGGAACAATAATAGACAACAGATCAGAATCGACCAGGTTTGTTGATTGTTTGTTGTTGCTGTTGTTGGATTCATTTTTGGCGCGTTTTATTTTTTATTTGTTTGTTGTTTGTCGGCTTCATTTGGCGGCTTGCGATTAAAGCCACCCGCACAGAGTCTCAGTGTCTCTCCAGATACAAATACAGATTATATCGATAAATATATAAATTATATTTGTCGCCAGTTTCTTTTCATTGCCTTTTCCGTGTTGCTAAAGTCGTCGTTGTCGTCAACCAAAAGCGGCAATTCAATTGCAGCAGCAGCAGCAGCAACAAAATATGTGGCAACACAAAAAAATTAAATCTATGTGGAATAAAATTTGAACTTGACTTGATAAAGCACCAAGCAGGCAGCCAGCTAACCAAACCAACTGACTGACTAACTGATTGGCCAACTAATCTTGGCTGCATTTAGTTGGTTAAAGCAGGTGGAACTTGTCTGGTTGCCTTAATGATTTATGCGATGAGGCGCCTCAATGGCGACTTGCAATTTGCTGTTGTTGCTGTTGTTGCTCGACCAACAACTGCCTGGTTAAATGCAACGTCAAACATCAATTAGCTTTTAACTTATAAACTTAAATGTTTAATAAATTGTTACACCTCCTGGCACTCCCCCCTCCCGCCCGCCTTCTACCTCTAATCGTCTCTCTCTCTCGAACATGTTTTATTTATTTTTATTGTCGCGCTCTCTCACCTTGAGAGAGAGAGCGAGCGAGAGAGAGGCAAGATGAGGGGGAAGTTTAGTGTGTGAAAGCCAAATTAATAAGGAAATCTATGAGTCAACTTAAACTGATTGAGCGAGTGAGTAAATAAATAAAACAGCTAAAGTATCTTGTATTTTTTTTCTTTCTCTAATTTATTGCATTCTATGCGGAACTTGTTGATGCCACACAACAGCACAAACACAAAATAAAATTTTCACTGGCGAAAATTGGCCAGTTTAAGTGGTGATTGACTGAAATGAATGAATGAAAATTGCCTCACTGACTGACTGACTGACTGACTAACTGGATTTAATCTCACAATCAGAGTCGTCGACACTTGTTTAAATCGTTTGACAAATTGAATTTGAAGAGAGAGCAAAAAAAAAAGAGAGCACTCTGCACACTCCCTGAAAATCTTTGACCCATTTAAGATGATTAAAAATATATATATAATTATATTTATAGAGAAACCGAAAAGCTTCCTATAAAAAGATCAAATAAAACTCACTTTTTTTTTAAAAGCTAAAAAAAAGTCTTCAATTGAAAGACTTTTGTCCACAAACCTATAGTTTCCATAATTTTATAGCTAGAAAGCTGAAATTTGGCCTAAACAATTTTAAAATATTGAAATTAACGCATATCATTTTAGAAGATGGATAATCTAAACCAAAGTCGGCTTAAAAATTAGTAAATGTATATTTTATTTTACGTTTCTCTTTCTTTATTCTTTTTTTTTATAATTATTTTCTTTGCTTTTACTCAATTGTGTGTGTGTGTGTGTTGTTTTTTATGAGCCATGAAATTTTCAGTTAACCACTTGAGTTGAGTAACTTAGTTTTTCTTGTTGTTGTTGTTGTTGATTATATTTTTTATGTCTTTGTGGTCATAAAAAGCATCAAACCACTAAATAAACCAGCTTAAAAACAAATTAGAACAAATGTTTAGCGTCATTTTAATGCGTTTTTTTTCTTTAAGCATTGCGAAAATCTTAAAAAGGGGCAAGTTTAAGTGCATTTGTTGTTTGGTTGTTTTTTTTTTTCATTTTATGGCCAAGACTTATTACGATTTTTGTTTGCCTTTGTCAATGTGCCGACTCTGAAGTCTTCTCTCTTTCTGTCTGCCTGTTTTTTTGTTTTGTTTTCTTTACTTTTTTCTAATATTTATTGTCTTGACAATATATTTATGCAATAATTGCATTAAGTGCTGGTGCCATTAATTATTTTTCTTTAGTCAAGCGCCCTAGAGAATCACCCACGCGCAGGCGTAACGACGACGACTGGCGGCATTTAATAAATATTATTTTTTTTTGTTATTTTTTTTTTTGCTTTGTTGTTATTATTCAACAATAGATTATTACATTGGTTAGCTCAATTTGTTTGTTGTTGCTGTTGGCCACGCACGCGACCCGCTGCGTTTTGGCCCCGTTTTGTTTTGGCTACACTCTGAGAAATGTGGCTGGCTAATTTGTAGTTTGCAAAAAAATAAAAACGTTCAAGTCATTTTTTATACATGTTTGTTTGTGGCAGCAACAGCTTCATGCGGGTGGTCTGTTTGGTCTGTCGGCCCGTTGCCCTCCTCTTTTTGTTGTTGTTGCTGTTGCTCAATTCGCAATGACGCAGTTTGCCCCGCTGTGTCATTTGCCGTTATGTGGATGTGGCCATTAAATGTTGACTTAACTGGTTTTATTTTTTGTTGGTTAAACAGTTGTTGTGCCCCAACTTGCTGCTCCCTTAAAAATGCATCAAGTTAATATTCAAATTTCATTTGCATTCTCTAAATTAAAAGAAAAGAAAATTTGCACACACACATAAAAAAAAGCCCTAAATTCTAGGATTTATTTCAAATCTTCTATATTTTATATTGCTAAATTTAAATGGCAATTAAAAAGACCTAAGAAAAAAGCCAACAATTCTGGAGTATTTATTTTATATTACTAAATGAAATGGAAATTAAAAAACACTAGAGAAAAAAGCCCTGAATTCTGGAATATTTATTTTATATTATTAAATTCAATAGAGAAACAAGCCCTAAATTTTGGAATCTATTCCAAGCCATCGAAATTGTTTTAGAAATATTTATTTCATATTGTTAAATTAAATGGAAATTAAAAATAAGCCCTTAATTCTGGAATCTTTTCTAAGTCGTCAGGGAAAAAGCCCTAAATTCTGGCATCTATTCTAAATCATCGAAATTGTTTTAGAAATATTTATTTTATATTCTGGAAAATCCTTTATCTTCTAGAAGTTTTTCTAGAAGTTATTTCTAGTCGAAACTTCGCTTCAACCGAAACTTTTAACTCTTCCAGTTTATTTCATTTGTAATTAAGTTTTCCTTTTAAATTCGATTGATTTTTTTCCTTTTGTTTTGTGAATGTCAAAGGAACAGGAAAGAAAGAAAAGAAAAATGAGCCATATTAATTTCCATATTGTTTCAATATAATTTGCCCTTGGCCATTCTCACGCTAGAGAGTTTATAATATTTATATTTATTTTTTGCTATTTCTGTGTTCTCTTTTTCTGGTTTTGGAGCTGTCGTGCAACTGACCATAAATTGATTTCGTCGTGGCGCTGTCAATAAATGCGGCTGCTGCCCTGCCGGCAATGTTAAGTTTTGTTGTATTCTTTTTTTTTTTTATTATTATTTTTTGCGCATTTTTTTTTTTTTTCTTTTTATTTAAATTGAAACTAAAACTAAGCAGCAGCCAACAACAACGCAAAAATTCTTTTTGAAGTTTTGCCGACACAACGGGCGCTTGTTATGGTCGATGTTTACTTGGCTTGACTTGGCTTGTCTTGGCTTGGCTAGATGCAAATTAAAAGTCAAGCAACAAAGACAACAACGCCAACTGGCACACACACACACACACACACACAGAGAAAACTGCCCACCCACAACAAGACAAGAATGAGTACAACAGCAACACAGACACACTCATTATGAAGACACTCGAAAAGATTACAGCCTGCCTGCTTATCAGAAGACTTTTTCAAAATACTCTACAAAAAAAGAACAAAATGTGTAGACTTGTGTAAAAGAGTATCTGGTTTGGTCTAGTATTCCCTATTATTCGTGCATCCGTTCCGCCGATAAGAAACTTGAGACAGAAGACGACGATGGCGATGGCTGCTCAGGGTTGCTGTTGATGTTGCTGTTATCGTTTGGCACGCATAATGGTTGCCCAGCAGAGTCGTCTCTTCTCTTCGTTCCGTCCGTCTGTCCGTCCGTCTGTCTACTATTGATACATATGATATGGACGCTTCGTTTGTTGCATTTTAATTTATTTCGTTGTGCCATTTTACGCAAATTGAGGACAACCAACAACAAAAGAAAAAAAAAAAAATACTATTACTTTTGTTGATTTGATAAGAAGTTGTCATTTTGCCTTTTGATTAAGCCCCAGACGAAACGACTACTCTTTGTTTATTCTTATTATTAATTGCAAAACAAATAATAATACTTAATTAAACAACATTTCTTTCTCTTGTTTTTTTTTCTTTGCAGGTAAAATGATCTAAAACCAAACCGGACCAAAGATCAAACTCTCAGAGAGACCAGGACAATGACGAGGACGGACTCAGACTTTAGTTTCTTGTCTTCTTTGTTTGTAACACAGAAAGTTTGCAACTACTTTCTTTTTCTTTGCCCACCTGGCTGACTGACTGGCCGGCCACTCTTCTTCTTCTTATAAATTTTTCGCGCTTTTCATTTCTGTTTCTCATGTTATTTCATTTTTTTTTTTTTATGTTTTGTTGTTGTTGTTTTGTTTCGCTTTTACTTGTATTTATTTTATGTCAATTATTTTATAACAAAAAAAAAAGCCCAACTGTTGACAAATATTTGGGCCAAGAACAGCTTCAGTTTTTTTTTTTAAATTTAAGTGAAAATAAATGCACACACAACAAAAAAAAAAACTAAACTAAACTTGGTCAACAACTATTGTCGTTAATTGGTTAACTGCAATCACTGGTTTTTTTTTTTCAATTAGCCAAGACGAAGAAGTCGATTTTGTAGTGACCCACAAAACTTGATAGATAACAAAAACAACAACAACAACAGCAGCAAACAGGGCCAAAAAATGTAGCTTACCTAAAAGTGTTAAACTTTTGCAACACTTTAAAAAACAACAATAGACAACAACAACAACAAGAAAAAAACGTGACCAAAAACTGGCAGCCAAATTACAAGTAGTTTGCCAATACAAAAACAAGCAAATTTCAATTAACCAAAACCAGAAAAAAAGGAGTCTGGAGGACAATTGAAGAGTCCAGTTTAACCTTATTAAACATGAATAAATAGGTAATTAATTTATCTTCTTTAGTTGTTTCATAACTTTTGAATAGACTTTTGATTAGAATTATCATTTGTAGAATGCTTTATAAATGATACCAATAATCTTTATTATCTATGAGTGTTTGAGTGCTCACTTTCTTTTGAGTATTAACTATATTTTGTACTGATATACAAGACTCGTTTTTGTACTCTCTTTTGTCTACTCTTATGAGTAATTGCTCTCTTTTGCTCCCTCTGTCTTTTGTACTCCTACTCCTTGTGAGTATTAACTCTTTAGTCTACTTTTATTACTGAGCATTCTGTCTCTTTTCCACTGATATTCAAAGCTCTCTTTTGTCTACTCTTTTCTTTTAACTATTCTCTTTTTACTGATATCCCAGGCTCGTTTTTGTTCTCTCTTTTTTGTCTACTTTTACCTCGTGAATGTTCTCTCTCTCTTTTGTCTATTCTTTGTGAGTAATAAGTATATTTTTACTGATATTTAAGGCTCGTCTTTGTACTCTCTTTTATCTACTCTTGTAAGTAATAACTATTAACTCTTTATGATATTCAAAGCTCTCTTTTGTCTACTATTCTCTATTAACTACTCTCTTTTTACTGATATCCAAGGCTCGTTTTTGTGTTCTCTTTTGTCTACTCCTTTACTAATATCCAAGGCTCATAATTGCTCTCTTTTGTAGACTTTAAATCACTCTCTGTCTCTCTCTCTCTTGAATAAATAATTTCCCAAGTTTTAGGTTTTTTTTTTTGAACCTCTTCTTTTGATTTTTATATTTTTTTTTTTTTGTCTGTTGGCAATTTTAATTTTAGTTGCCGTGGCCAATTTAAACGGTGGCCACCGAGGCGGACAATTGTATTACGAATTGCGGTAATTTTTACAAATTTACAACAAGCGCAAAAAAAAAAAAAAAAATTGCATAAAACTGACTAAAATAACAAAAGAGGTTTAAACGGCAACACTTTGTCTCTATTATCTAATGGCTAAAAAAAAAAGAAACAGGGAATGGGAGGCGGCGGATTCAGTCAAGTGGTGAATGACGACTACAAAATTTGCACTTAAAAATATTGCAAAAACTAAAGTAGGTGGAGAAAACTTAAGGGAGAGGGGAGGGCAAAAAGGGGCGGGTGAAACATTTCATGGTTCAATGCCAAAGCATTTGTTTTCTTTTGTTGTTTTGTTGTTATTTTTCTGTTTTGGGTTTGGCCAAAAAAAAAAAAAGAAGGAAACATTTTTATGTGGCAATTTTGGCCAAGTTGCAACGTGTCACATATAATAAAAATGTGATAATCATTTGCATTTAAGATGGGTTGGGTTTTATTTGTTGTTGTTGTCGTTGTCGCCAAGTTGCGGTAATTATTATGTCAGCAAAAAAAAAA
>JAWNPY010000022.1:139646-202587 GCA_035078625.1 Scaptodrosophila scaptomyzoidea
AAGATGGGTTGGGTTTTATTTGTTGTTGTTGTCGTTGTCGCCAAGTTGCGGTAATTATTATGTCAGCAAAAAAAAAACCAGCCAGACTCAGTCAAGCTTGTCAGTCAGTTAAGAATCAAGCGCCAATGGCCAATTTTGTTGTTGTTGTTGTTGTAATTGCAAATGCATTTGACGCCTGCACCATTTGCAATTAGCAACAATTTGCATTAAATCAAAGCCATTTGGGCCCAAAGCTTTAAAGGGCTGAGAAAGTTGCTGGACTTGGTGGTGGGCAGTAAATCAATTACACAAATACAACAAAAGTCCATTAACAGAAACTTTGAATATTTCCTCAGACTTTACTTAATTGAAGCACACAACAACAGCAACAACAACAACAAAAAGAAAAAGAAAAAAATACCATCATCCAAAGAGTCTATTGCCACGAAATTCCAATCGATCTTTGCTCTCTGCCGTTTTCTGTTTGTGCAAGGCGCCTGGGGCCATTGATCCATTTATTTATACTTATCTATCTATAGCATATTTCATATCTGGCACGGACAGATCGACAGACAGACAGCAAGAGAGAGAGAGAAAGAGAGCGAGAGAGAGAGAGAGACATACCTAGGCAGCAATTTTTATTTTGTATCTAATTGTCAAACGTATTGGGCCCCAAAAGCAACCACCAACCAAACCATTCACTTTGCCATTCTAATTTTAGTTGCAACCAAAAATAACAACAACAACATAATCTCTGTTGCCTAGGCGCCGACAACGTTGCAGTTGCAATTTCAATTTCAGTTGTTGCAAGGCGGGCACACATAACTTTGGCAAATATTTGTGCAAAATGTAAAAAAAAAAAAACACACACACACACACAGATTTTTATCTGACAGATTTGCCCAAGTTGCAATGTTGACAGAGCAACGAAATCATCAATTTTATTTAAATGTCCTTCAGCAAAAACAAAAAAATTAACGAATATTTGATAGACTCGAGGAATTGGGAAATTCTTAAGTTCCTAGTTAACAGAAAGAGCGAGAGGAATGTAATACAAAAGAGAGTAATGTTATACGAAAGAGAGCGAAACGAGAGAATTTAAAAGACAAGGAAAAAAAGAAGCTAAGCAATAAAAAACGAAATTAAAACAGTTCAATGATTAGAAATGAATGAATAATTAAATGAAACTTAGCTGGGACAAGAAATCAACACCAAAATCCAAGAGACTCTTAAAGCATAGATTGAACAAAGATCAAAATAAGAGTATCTAAAACTATGAAAGAGAAGGAATGTAAAACTCGAAAACAGGAAAAAGAGAAAAAAATAGAATAAAGGGAAGACAAGTAATAAGGAAAAACTAAAGAATCTAAAAGAGAGAGAGAGCAAATATTCCTTGGAAAAGAAACTAAGGATAAGACGAAAATAAAAGATAGCCAAGGTTTATCTATTAATCAAATATATATATATAGGCTTCAAGGCCGCAAAAGATATGAAACTTACTTTAACTTTATGTATAACAATTTCCCCTCATAAATTATGCAATATTTCCGTACTTGCAAACAACACAGTAACAAAAATACCGTTGGCAAATATTCTCTCTCTCTCTCTCTTTCTGTCTTTCTTTCTCTCTGATTACAACAAAGCTGAGATTTTTTTCTTTTCTGTCTTTCTTTCTTTGTATCTTTTTTTTTGTAACGATCATTTTGGTTAGGCGGGGGTGGTGAATGGGTGGACGACTATGAAGCTTGCAACAGCGCTAGTTAGTCAAGTTGAAGCAGAAAAAGAAGAAGAAGAAGAAGCTGGTATTTTGCCGGCAAACAAACAAAAAAAAAAACTGCTGACTTTCGCAGCAGCCACCGTGTCCGCATTTTTCAACCGCAAAAAAAACCTGGTGGCAACTTCAAGGCAAGGAGAGTGAAAGAGTTGGGCAAGCGGCACACATTCCATTGTCTGAACTTTGTCTTGGCTAATATATATATATTTAACAATGTGATAGTTTTATTTATTTTTTTACCACCCCAAAAACCGCAAGGGTTTCCATTTATTCCCTTTCGTTTTACTTGTTGTTCAACCGGGTAAACTTTCCACTTTCGCCAGTTTAACACCAACCTCCGACTTTTTAAGCCCAGGCCAGGCCATTTGGTCATAGATAGACTCAAAGTTTAAGTGACAATGGCGGCTAAGCGGCTGTCAAAACACCCACTCAGTTCAGTCAGCCAAGTCAGTCTCAAATTTCAAGTGCAGAACAGGGAAAGTAAATAAAAAAAAAAAAAACAAATACATTCGCATTTATTTTACACCCACGAAAAACAAAAAAAAAAAAAAGACGAAAAGAAAAGACAACAAAAAAAAATATACAAATTCATTAAAATAATAAACGAAATTTGAATTTGAATTATGAGACAAAAATGCTTTTAGCATGCTTAAAAGGTTTTTTTTCTTTGTTTCTGTTCAGGAAGAAAAAACGTGATGACAAAAAAATCAATAAACTTGCCAAATTAATTAAAAAAAAAATAAAATTTTCTACAACTTTTATTATAGAGTAGAAAGAAAGGAATACACACAAACTGAGTTCTTTGAGTAAATATAAATGAATGAATGAAAAAACGCGCATGAATGAACACACACACGAACACACACAGAAACGGTTCATTTGTTTATTTATTTGTTCAATTGAATAAAAAAAAATATATTTATATATCTTGCACACTGGTGGCCAATTTAAATTGTCTTGATCAAAGAGCAGGCCCTTAAATTAGTTAATTAATAAACAAAAAAAGAAAAAGGAATGGAATGTAAAATATTCATTAAAGTTGAACAATTCTAATTTTAGGATTTATTTATGCTTTAACCATTTAGGCTCTTAAAAACAATTTAAAAAAATTGATAAAGTAAAAATGATTTTCATTTAGGTCTTTAATTTTTCCTTGATTTGACAACTCTAATTTTGACGTTTTTAATTAATAAACAAACAAAAATGAATGGAATGTAAAATATTCATTAAAATTTGGGATTTATTTAGGCTGATGATTTTCATGTATTGATTTAACAACTTTAATTTTGGGGTTTTTGTTAAAATGCAACTCTGCGTTTTTAATCAAATATTGTTTAGTATCAATTTGCCTTCACTTGACCCTAAATTTGTGTGTGGGTGGAATGATCAGAACGGAAATAGCAACGCGTGCTGTGCACACACACATTTATTTACGCATGATTTTGTTGTTCCATTTGTGCAACAAGCCGCCGACAATTGTTGCCCTGTCTTTCTCTGTCTCTGTCTCTCACTCTGTTTGATTGCTTTTGTTTTGTGGCGGAACAAGCTTGCTACGTGCCTGGCATTAATGCAACTGCAGCAACTGCGACTGCGACTGCCGCCCTTGCCCATGGCCATATTATTTTCCATTACGCCCAACTGTGTTTTGTCTCCATTCCATTCCACTCCATAGTATTCGAATTCTCTCCATTCATATAATATAATATACCCTAACCATTCAAGAGAGCAGCTTCTCTGTGTGTGTGTGTGTAATGAGTCCAATGCCATGTGCCCCATGTTGCATGCGTACGAGCGTATTTGTTGTATTGTTTTTTATGGCTGCTTTCAATTAGTCGAATCGAATGGGAACCAACGGAAATTACTTATGGGGAGTATTTATATATATATAGTTTTTCTCAGTTTCTTTTGTTTTGCTTTGCTTTGTTTTTTTTTTTAAGGAAAGTTGCCGGCAGCTAAAAAAAAAAACTCTCTCAACTTGAGAGACAACAAGAAACGTGACAGCCAGTGAAAATGAAACTTTGCCAACCAACTAACCACAAACTCTTGGCCAACTGGTTAAAAAAAAAAAAAAAACTATTGTATGCAACCGAGTGTTTGTTACCCTAACCCCAAAATCCTGACAAGTACAGTTGTGTAGAGTATCTTGTAGTCGTTTCTCTGCGCACACAAACAAAAACCTGTAAAGTAAAAGCAACTGAATTTCCTTGGCTCTCAAATGTTTGACCCATTTATTTATTTTTATTTTTTGCAAAGCTTAGCTTGAAATATGAATCATTTAACAATTTATTGCTATTGCATTGAGAAAAATTACATTCTTATAATTTAAATTGAAATTCCATGGCCAGAAGCCATTGACCATTAACAGTTCCTTGTTGAAATAATATTGTGGCTATAAAAATAATTAATTAGCAATTAAATGCCACGCTTTTTTTTTTGTATTTTTGGGGCGTGGTTAAATGGTTGATTGGTCAACCCAACAAAAAAAAATAAATAAACAAAAAGCATAAATTTTTTATAACTTTTTTTTGGCAGTTCATTTGCCGTTTAGAAGGTTGTCTTTAAATTGTTTGTTTATTTGTTTGTTTGTTTGATTCCCTCAACTTTTTCTTTCTTTCATGTGACCAAGTGCATCCGTGCCGGTTAGACTAAACTTCCAATATTCCCCGCCCCCGTCCCAGTCGTCCCTCCCCTTGTGCGGACCAAGCCAACCAATCAACTAACCAAGCCAGTCTGTCAGTCAGTTAGCCAAGTTAAGTCAAGTCAACTCAACTCAACTTGGCCGTTAGACAGGCTTTGCGTGTTTTTTACCATTGCCATTTTATTATTGCCTTTTTTTTCTCATATATCTGTATATATTTTTATTTATTTATCTATGAGTGTGTGTTTAATTTCTAATATGTGTTTATATTTATTTATTTCTTGGTTGTTGCAACTTTTCATTATTTTCTATTATGACGGGCAGTAGTGCCAAGTGCAGTGGATTTTATTTTATTTTATTTTTTCTTCTTTTTTTATTATGATTATTATCATATATTCATTATTTTTTTTATTTATTTCTTTTTGCTGCTACTCTTCTTGTTTGAGTTTAATTTGATTTATGCAATTGATAAATGAATAATTAATGTTGTTGTTGTATTTGTCTATTTAATTTGAAATTTATTCGAGATTCTTGTGAATTTGTCAGTTTTATTGACCATAAAATGATTAAACAATTTACTGTCAAATTAAATTCCTGATCAAAGTTTTCTTTTGAAAAAAATTAAAGAAAATTTATCCAGGCTTTAAAATAATTGAAGTATTTTTTTTCAATTTATTCGAGACCCTTAAAATACTTATAAATAAGTTTTCTTGCTTTAAACTAAAATAATTGAAGAAGGTTTGTTTATTTTTTTTCTTATTTATTTTCATTCTTGGAATTGTGTTAACCAACAATTCAATTAAATGGCCTCTTGGCTTTTCCAGTCCAAGAATCAAATCAAGAAAAATGCATGAAAACTTTAGAAGGCTAATGGCTCAACTAGCCATTTTTTTTGTATTTTTTTTTTTAACCATTTACCATTGACCGACCATTGATGTGAGAACCTTTTTGTGTTGGCCGACAGCCGCCGCATGCCAGCATGGCATGAAAGTAATTAACAACAACAACAGCAACAACAATAATAAAGTAAAAGCCGCCAGAGTCTTCAGTCTTTGGGAATCGTTCGGGTTGGTTACTCTATAAATCGCGCCTTGTATTTCATTATAAAACATCAAACAGGCAGGCAGAGCCAACTTTGAAGTTGAAATCGTCAACGATGGCCAACATTTAAACAAAAAAAAAATTGTTTCCATGAATTTCCCACAGACGACGGCGACGACGACGACAATTGAAACTTGTTCCTCTCCATCAAAAAGCATTTGAAACTTTCAATGGCCAAGCCAAAAGCCGCCTGGTTAGCAACTGCATTTGGGATTCGCATTCATGTGTGAAAACACATTTCCATTTTCATTTCCATTTCCACTTTTCCCCAACAAATTAGCATAATCGGTTTTTTTTTTTTTTTTGGGGGGGAGAAAATAACAAATAAAAAAAAAATGTTAAGGAAATTCTTTGTTGTTAACCAATGAAATTGAAATGATTCATGACTCACATCCTTGACTGGATTGAATTGGATTGAAGATGTTGATCAGGGATTTTTATTGAGATCTTTTCCCTTTTATTCATTTTTGATGAGTTGTTGTTGTTATTGTTTTTGTTAAGATCATTTGACTTTGGCCTTTTGTGGTTAACAATTATCCAGCCAGGCAGGCAGAGAGTCAAGAGTCGGTTGACTTGGCAAACAAAACGCTTGGCACCCACAAAAAACGCAGTTGATTGACAGAATTGGGACACATACAACAAAATTACAGCAACAACATTTGAAATCTGCATGCGTGAAACTTAACGAAGCGTTAAAGTTCAACGCGTTTGGCTTGGATTACACATTAACCGAAAGACAGAGAGAGACAGAGAGAGAGAGAGAGGGAGAGAGAGCAATTATAGAGTAGGTACAGTTGCCGCCTTGAATTTGACTTTGGTCTACTGCTGCTGTTCATATCTAATGACACTTTTTGGGGGTTACATCATTTTCTCCAATGCTAACAACAGTTAGTTTGGTTAGGGCCTCCCTGCTGCTGCTGCTGCTGCTTCTCTGCTGTGTGATCAAATCATGATGATTCATGCAAGAAGAACGCTTCTTGTCTGCTTGCCTGCCTGCCACAACAGCTTATCCAATCTGATCTCTTTCACTTTTCACTGCATTGCATTTCTTTTAAACGGAGACTGCTGCTGCTGCTGCGTCACCTGCTCTCCACATTGGATGACTCAGAATCAAGAATTTGTATGTCGGCAGCCCCGTTTGGGATCCGTTAGCTGTTGCCTGTTGGTTTGTTTGCTTACCAAATGGTAGAATGACATGAAATGAAATGAAACGGAATGGAATGGAATTTCGTGTGTGTGTTTGGTGGATGAACTTTGTCATTAAAGGAAATGAAATAAAATATTGCTTGTGTTATACCAAAGAGAGTTGAAAACTCTCTCTCCCTCTCTCTTTCTCTCTTTGTTACTCTCTTTAAATGCAGTGTGTACTGTACACAAAAGGAATTTTGCGCTGTCTCAGCTAGCAATTCGACCTTCACTTATAATGCTGATGATGATAAACATAAACATAAAACCTCGCAACAATGAATATGAATCTTCAAGTTGGAAAAATTTCCTAAGAAATGGCATTGCACATGCAAAGTAGTAAAATGAAGCAGCAACAGCAGCAGCAGCAGAGTTGCTTTCTGATTTTAAACTTTGACAGCCAACTATTTTATTATTTCTTTATTTCGCTGTATTTTGTGTTTTGTGTCCGAAGCATATCGAATAGATCAGCTCGAATAAGAAGAATAAGTCAACTACTCCACCCACTAACATTAAACCAGAGAGTCTCCTGGCCAAACCCAACAACAACAACCTTGTTATTCTATACGATGCTTCAAGGTCTCATATATATATTTTTAGTTCTGGCCAAATCAAAGACAAATCAGCATTCTTGTTGTTAATGGCAGGCAACAACAAATGGCCAATAAATCGACAGAAAATGTTGGCCTAGTAGAGATCTCAATACCACAATGTATATTGTATCTGTATCTGTCCACACCCAATTTACCCTACCCTCCCAGCCGCCTCTTTCTCCCTCTCTCTCTCTTTGACAGAAATTCCAGCAAGCAACCAACTAGCCAACCAACCAACCAACTGGCCAACTTGGTCTTATCAAACAGCCTATCAGACTAGGCATTCTACTCCCTGTTGGCTGACTGGCTGGCTGGCTAGCTGGCATGATGTTGGCAGCTCAAGGATAACAGCAGCTGGCTAAAATATATATTGCTATATATTCAAGTCTCTGTCTTTGTCGATCAACTGATTGGACGACGGGACAACTGTGTCTTGGCAATTTATCATAATTAAAGCGGCTTACACAAATCTAGACAAATCCGAGGCAGAAAGCTTTTTGAAATCTCTTAAATGACATTTCCCGCAGGCAGGAAAGCTTAATTTGATTTATCGATTAATCGATCCTTTGCGATCAGTCATCGAAATTAGTTATCAAATAACAGAGCTGTTAATTCATTGAAAAACAGAAAAAAATGAAAGGGAAGCTTTATGAAATGTGATATTTTTTTTTTACCTGAATTTAATCAGTGAATATGTGCAAAAAAAAACCTTAATTGACTCACTGTCTGTCTGATGTTTTTTTAATGATGTCAAGTGTTTAAATTGGTTTATGTTGGTCGGGAGAACGTGCGCTGCTGTCATCCTTTTAATTAAAAGATTCAACTCAGTCAGTCGCCGCCCTTTCAATTTTGTTGTCCTTGCTTAATTATTATACAAATATTATACATATTTATATAAATATATGCATTATTGAATTAATTAAATATGTATGTATGTTTGTGTGTGTGTGTTTTTTTTATATAAATTTATTTTCGTCTGACCAAATTTGTTCACAATTAAAACAAAACCAGCGATAAAACAAAAACGCGTGGGAGTAACGCGCGCGTTTTTTAAAGCGATTTTTGTTGTTTTTCAGTTTGTTTTGTTTTAAGCTTTAACCAAATATGGTAATGTGTGTGTGTGTGTATAGATAATATTTAAGTCGCATTTAAAATTGGCACACAAAATGTTATTCTCTTTCTTTTTGTTGGCTGGCTGGCAGGCATTTCTGGAATCCTTTTGGTTTGTTGACATTTTCTGGGTCAAAAACCTAATCATGTAATGGACTGTATTATATACATATGTATATTCCCTAGGCAACTTTTTGTTGTTTTTATTGTTTGTATTTACCCATTGTTTAAATCCCTTAGCCAGCCAACTCAACTCAGCCAAGTCAACCAATTCATTCCATTCATTCTACTTGCTGTTGTGCTATCTGTGCAAATTTAATTGTCACATTAGGCAAATGTTGCTGCTGCTGCAAAGAAAAGAAGAGAAAAGAAATGCAGCAAGCAGCAAACACAGCGCCCTGTTGACGAGTTAGTCACCTTTGCTAGGGCCCCCAAAACGGTTGAATGAACTGGCTGACTGGCTGACTGCCTGGCTGACATGATGCCAATGCCATGAGTTGCTGCCTGCCTGCTTTGGCGCTAAAAGCATCCATCGACTTGAATGTGTGTTTTTTCCTCTTCTTGTGCTTCAAGTGCACTTAAAAACATCCCAGCCTGCGTCCCTCTTATGTCACCAACATCATCATCATCATCATCAGGGTAAAAGATTCTTTAGTTTGCTGCTGTTGTTGTTGTTGTTGCTTTTGCCTTGCTTACCAGACAGTTTCTCGAAATAGTTTCTCCATTTCCACATTTCAATTTATCCAATTTGGCAACTTGGTAACCTCAACAATAATAATAATATTAACAACACCCGCCATATAATTTGCACCTTGTTAAAAAAAAAAATACATATATTTTTAATTATTCCATTACATTTGTATGTGTTAATTTGTTAGGCAAATTTGAAAATTTGTAAAAGTGAAATAGACAATAATATGGCGCCAATTGGCATTCAATTTTTATTATTATTTTCAACCTGGGCGTTAAAAATATTTAACTAAACAAATAAGCAAACATTTTTTTTGCATTGAGTAGATTAATCATTTTATTTGTTAGTTAGATGAAGATGCAAAACAGTGAATTGTTATGAAAACTCTTTGAAAATATTTGTTTTTAGTACAGGAATACTTTCAAGAATCTGGAATAGCCTAAAATCTCAAAAAAAAAAAATGGAATTAAGCTTAAAGAATTTTTAAGAAAACTCTTTGAAAATATTTCAATTGTTTCTTGAATCATGGAGCTAACAAAGTTTTTGAATTTCCCAATGATTTTTGCATGAATAGAAAAGATAAAATAGTTTTTTATTTTGCTCCATATTTTTTTAGTCAAGTTTTACTGTATTTTCTCTATTACAACACATTGAATTTAATTGTGTCTGTGTGTGTGTGTAAACAAAACGCGGCGGTGGTCTAAAAACACAAAAAAAAAAAAATTCAAAAGATACGCAACAATTAAAAGGCCATAAAGATCAAAAACAAGACAAACAAGAAGAAGAAGCAGAACCCCAACCAAGTTTCAAAATATTGCAATATTTGTTTATTGAATTGAAACAAAAAAAAAACAAAAAAACAAGTAAACAAAAACAAAGCACAGCAAAAGCAAAATAATTTAAATAATTTTAAGGATTTGTTTTTTAAGGAAATATTTCCCAAAAAAAAACGAGTTTTTTTTTAACTCAAATCAGGGAAAAATTATAGAACTTTTTCTTGCGCTCATTAGGAAGTTTTGATTGCTTTTATATTTGAAATTTTTTCTTCTACAAAATAAACAAACAAAGAAATATAATATGTATATTTCCCTCGGTATTTAATAATTATTTGTTAGCTTATAAGTATGTAAATATTTAAGCTGCTGATTGCTGTGACAAGTTTTGGTTATTTTTCGACTTCACTTGACGTCTTTTGACAGCGACACGTGCACGCGCCGATTTGAATTGATCTCTCTTTCTCTTTCTCTCTTGAAAGCTTGAAGCGTTTTTTGCGGGCGTTTTTAAACGCATCCTTATTTGGCCAAATAAAATAAGCGTCTCACAAATTGTGCGTCATCAAATGTGTGTGTGTGTGTGTGTGTGTGTGTGTGTGTATTTGTGTGTATGTAATTATGACAATTTGGCAAATCAAAAGAGCCAAACGCCTTTTATGTGGAACCAAAGACGACGACGACGACGCAGTAAGACGAACGGAGAGATCAGATCAATCTATTGACAGACAGACAGACAGACCAAAGCTGACCATTTAAGAGCAAATGCTTAGAACCGGCCATAAAATTCACACTCAATTCGTTGAGAGTTGATCAAGCGTGTATACAACAGCAACAACAACAACATTAAACACCCCTGAGAGTTTGTCGATTTGAGCATTTCTGTTTTTTGGGGTTAACATTTATTTTTTGAATGACCAAAGGGCGAGGCAATTGCGTGGGAGTGGCGGCTTGGTAGTCGATCAACCATGAACCATGCGTAAGCCCTTTAAAAGTTCACCGACAGCAAAACTGTTGCTGCTGTTAAGAATGTTGCTGTTGCTGTTGCACACCCACATTAAAAAAGAGCCAAAAAAAAAAAAAAAAAAAAATCGTGCCAAAAGCATTTAACTGTATTACGTAACGGCCTGAGAGAGAGAGAGGCCAATAACTTTATTACAACAACATCAACAACAACAACAACAGCAGCAAAATTAAAACCAGCAAAGACCTTGCCCAATTAGGCACACTGTGACGCTTGCTGCTGTTGTTGCTGTTGTTGTTGTCCACTTGACTGACAGCAGCAGCATCAACAGCAACAGCAAAGAGTTGCCACATCATTGTTTTTTTTTTTGTTTTTTCGTTTTTATCAGGCAACAACACTTGAAATTCTTTTGGACATCCGTTTGAGTTTTAATTTAATTAAAATTAATGCTTTTAGCAGTTGCAGCAACTTCTTCTTGCTGCAACAATGTTGCACTTTATAGCAGCAGCAGCAGCAGCAACATGGCCAGTCAAGCGTATATGCAAATGTATTTGTTTTTTTTTTTTTACTTTTTTTTGCCTCTCTTGTGCTAATTGAATAGGCTGACTGACTGACTGCCAAGCAGGCTGCTAGGCTGCCCCCAAATAAATGCAATGAATGTTGCCTGGCTAGCAGCAATCTATATATAGAAAGGTGTGTGGCTGCTACTGCTGCTGCTGCTGCTGCTGCCCCAAACAAATTGCCCATGTGTCTTCATTATGAGCCAACGCCATCCACCACCACCGACGCCGCACTAAATATTTCAATTTAATGGCCCCGGGCCCCAGGCTAGGCATTTGGAGCAACTGACTGCCAACTCTGCCAACGGCAATGTTTATGATGCAACACATGACAATTTTGTTGTTGTTGTTGCTGTGGCACACCTACTAGCATTGATCATAAACCATAGTTTTGTATGCTGATGATGATGATGACTGGACAGAAGCTAGCAACAACAGTTGCAACTGGTCTTGATTGTTGTTGTCGTCGTCTGGCCTGTCATCGCTGTCAATGTCAGCCGAAACAGAAGCCAAAGCAGCCACAACTGTCAACTGACAGAGAGAAAAAAAAAAGAAAACCTTTGCCACTCTTTGGTCTTGAAATTGTCAAGCAGTAGCAGCAGCAGCAGACTAAACACCTGGAAGCTGCAGCCAGGCAAGGCAAGGCAAGAATAAGGAGTCTGATGGACGACAGCATGCAATTAGAAACCAGTCTGGCAGTCTAGGCGACGACAGCACGCCCGCCGCTCATTAGTACAGCAACAGCAGCAGCAATAGCAACTAACCAAAGCTAACCAGACTATCCAGCCAGCCAGACAGAACAAAACAGAACAGAACAAACTCTTGCGTGTGTCCACCAGAGAATGGAAGCTGCTGCTGCTGCTGCTGAGGGAAATCTAAGGCGGCCGCCGCCTGTCACACGATTAAGAGAAGCAACCAAACAAGCCAAGCAAGCCAACTCAGCCAGTCAGCCAGCAAAACTATTTGGTATGCCAAGTTTGTACGTCTAGCCAACTTTGCTCTTTATTTTGTTGCTGCTGCTGCTGTTGCTGCTGTTGTTGTTGTTGGTGTTGCTGTTCTGATGTTGCCGGAAGCGCAATTGCTTCATTATGGCACGTATTTTGTCAAAGGCGTTTCAGTTACTTACAAGCCAAGTTGGGGCGACACAATCGCCATTAAAAACGTTAAGCCTAAATGCGTTGAGTCATTTTTATTATGTATGTATGTGTATATAGTTAGATATAGAAGAGGACTTGATTATGAATGAATTGAATTTTGTCTGTGGGTAGTCTACTATATATATATATTTTATCATTGTTTTTTTTGTGTTATATTTGCAGAGGCAAATTTGCAGCCGTTCGACGAGCAATACATAAAAATACTGGTTTACAATTTGCCGCCAAATTTCTAAAACGACGTCGACGTGCCCAATCCTCTGATAAGGAAATTAAACATGAAATTGCTGTATTAATGTTATGCGAGAATGAAGAAAATATTGTCAATTTAAATGCTGTACATGAGACACGCTCGGACACGGCTTTATTATTGGAACTGTAAGTCAAATCGAATCTAAATTAGTATTATCCTGCATGATTTTTTTTTAAACTTGAATTTGCATTTCTTTTAGTGCCACTGGCGGTGAACTACAAACCATATTGGATAACGAAGAATGCCTAAGTGAGGCACATGCCCGCCATTGTATGCGTGAAGTGCTCAAGGCATTAAAATTTTTACATGATCGATCTATAGCACATTTGGATTTGAAGCCACAAAATATATTACTCTCGGGTGAACGTATTGAAGGTAAACTAAAATTTATATTTCTTAAACTATATTTATTTTTTCTAAAAGAAAGAAATCTGATTAACCTTAAAAACTTCATTTAAATAATGGCTATTTTTGTCTTGAAGATATCGTTGAATGAAAATTAAACCCTTTGTATTTTAAGGTTAGAAAGTACAAAAAAAAGAGCTTTTAATCTGTGAAACTTGCGTAGCTTCAAAATGAAACGACATCTGTCTATTTTAGTTTAGTTTAGAGCAATTTTGACTAAAATCCTTTAGAAAATTTGTTGACAATTCTTTGGAATTTATGCTCGTTACTTTAATAATGTTTTATCTGTCTTTTTCAATTTAGATGGCTTAAAATTATGCGATTTTGGCATATCGCGTGTGGTCTGCGAGGGCATTAATGTACGTGAAATGGCCGGTACACCGGACTATGTGGCCCCGGAGGTGCTTCAATATGAGCCACTTTCCTTGCTCACAGATATTTGGTCTGTGGGTGTTTTGGCCTATGTTTTATTATCCGGTTTTTCACCATTTGGTGGGGATACGAAACAGGAAACCTTTCTTAATATCTCACAGTGTGCGCTCACATTTCCTGATAATCTATTCGGTGGTGTTTCCCAAGCGGCCATTGATTTTATAAGACGCGCATTGCGAATTAAGCCAAAGTAAGTTTTGTGTGTCTTTTTAATCATCTTGATTAATTAGCAATTAAATTTATTAATATTAATTTTATAGCGATCGCATGAATGCCGCTGGTTGTTTGGAACACATTTGGCTAAAGGATGAATGCGCTTTGGATAGACAAATATTTATGCGCGCCCAGACAGCCAACGATAAGGATTATCATGAAGATGATGACGACGAAGATGACGAAGAAGAAGATGAAGAGGATGAAGATGAAGTTGATGAAGATGTCAATGTGAAAGATGAGCAAGTCAAAACAAATAAACAAGACAATAACACAACTGAGCAGCAGACCCAAAATGAAGCGAGTAATAAACCAGTAACAACAACAGGAACAGCAACCACAACAACTCAAAGACATAATTTAAATTTGAGATCACCGACGACAACAACAACAACAGCAACAACAGCAATTGCTGCTTCCAAAATACCAATTGCTGCCACCAAATACAATAGTCCCACAAAGCAAAGTCCCACAGAGACCACCACAGCGATTCATACGCTGGCAAACACAAAGCCCATACAAATTGTGACACCCACAAGACGATCATCGGATTCGTCAGATAAAGAAAATACATATACGGCCACATTTGTAAAGAAGCCAGCAGCGAAATCAGCAGGATCAACTACAGCAACAGCGGCAGCAACAATTTTAATTGGTGAAACAAGTGTGGTGGCCACTGTGACTTCGCTGCCAAATGCTGGTAATGCTACAACAACAACAGCAACGACAACAGCAACATGTTTATTTCCCGATGCACCCACCACACCAAAAGTTATACGTAAAGCGCCATCGGCTGAGGCGCCGGCCACCTCGGTCAAGGCGCTGGTTAAAAAGTTTCAATTGGAAAATGGTAGCAGCAATAGCAGCAATCATCATCACAGTGATATAGAAACGTTGCCCCAGCTAACCTTCAATCACCTGCCACAGTCGACAAATACAAATGGTGTGCGTAAATGTTCAATGCCCACAACAGCAATGCCACGACGCAATTGCAGTCATAATGGCAGCAGCAGCACTAGCAGCAGCAACAATAGTTTGGCCAGCACTGGCAGCTGTGAGAACAACACAAATGTTGTTGTTGCTATCGCTGTTGGTGGACGTCGTGCCTCGGAGCCTTTAACGGCAGTACACAAGAAACAGCAGCAGCAGCAGCAGCAGCATCAGCACAACAGTGTTGCCACAACAAGCACAACAACAGCAGCAGCAACCACACCACCTGGCAGCAGCGGCAGCAATGGCAGCAGTGGCTCATCAACTAGCACAGCTTTGTTATTGAATGGCCGTTTGCATCATCACCATCATATGCATCATCATCATCATCACCACCATCATCATCATGTGGTTAAAAATGCTGCTGCATCTGCCACCAACAATTTGACTTTGGATCAGGGTATCATCTGTTAGCTAAGGGCCAGTCGGGCGCGTCGCAATGCCAAAAGTTTCTTTCACCGCTTTCTTTGCTGCATGTAGCAATGCCTCGATGTGTAGACAATGACAATGACAATGAAGATGATGATGATGCATAGAGCAAGGATTTGTTTTAGCTGGTTTACTAAATGTTGTATACAATCCACTGCCTGCTACATAAAATTCACATTATTCATTGTCTACACATCCCTTGTAATTGCCTCAATTTGCCTGAATGAGAGTTAATTGCATTGATTAATTCATTTTGTGTATTCAATTTTAAATATATCTTATATATATATATACTTTTTTTTTTTTAGTTAATGTTAATAGTTAATAATGACAATGATGATCTACTAATTAAATTTCCCCAATCTAATCCCACGCGCCCACTTTAAATCCTTCACGCACACACACACACAAAAACACACACTTGAATCATTGAAGATGGAAAACTAAAGATGAAATTGATAAGAAATTGAAATTAAGAGAGCCAGGGCTGCATTTAAGCCAGACTTAGCCTAATTTAAACTAAGAGAGTCTTCTTCATTTGTTTTAATCATATTTATTCAAACTTTTTATTTTAGAGCGAAAGAACGAAAGATAGAGAGCGAGAGAAAGAGAGTGAGTGAATAAATTGAAAACATATCAATGTTGTTTGTTAACTTAAATGTTGAAATGTTGTTGTTTAAACAAAGAATATTTAAAACAAAAAATTGTACCTATTTATAAACTATTGAATTGAATTTGAGTATGAATCAGAGAACAGAAGGCGCACATTTTCCATATCAACGAATTATTGTCAATTTATAAATGAATTATACATAAACCAAATGAAATGGAGAATGTAAAGAATCCAAGGAGTCAAAGGTTTCCTAAGCCTGGCCAAATATCTCTTTATATATATATGATATATATATATATGATAAACAAATTATTATGTTGAGTGTTTAATGAAATGGAGAATAAGAGAGAACAAAGAAGAAAACGATAAAGATTTAAAAAAAACAGTTAGTAATTCAATCAATCAATCATTAGAAATGTTAATATTTGACCCATTTTGGTAGTGAATTAAATATATAATTAAAAAAAAAACTATGGGTCAAATGGAAAAAATGTGTTGTTAAAAAAATAAAATGGCATATCTCGTTGGATGTTGCTTGAAAGTTTTAAATGTTGCCTAGAAATTACATATAAACATATAAAATTACATATACATACACACAAAAGCATATACAATAATTATTATTCAACACCCTATAAACTATCATAAATATGCAAAATACAAAGCTTGATAAATTTATAATTTCTTTGATTTTGAATTCTTTAGTTTTCAATTTGAATTCATCCTCATCATTTCACTTCCTACCATTCATAAACCTTTTAAATTTAATTTAGGGCTCCTTTACTTTTGTGTACTTCTACTTCTTCAGTTTTTTTTAAAAATTTAGTTTGAACAATAAAAAAAAAACAAAAAATAAAGCACTAAAAATTTGAAAACCAATGAAAAAAAAGGGTTTTTGTATATATTTGTATACCTACTTAAATTTCAATGCTAAGCAAACGCAGCTTGAGCGTTTATTTAATAAATTTATTTTATACTTATGTATGTTTTTTTTTTTTTGTATCTGTACGTAAATAAAATCTAAAAGAAATTTTAATAATTTTTCTTTTTAGAATAAAATGAAACAACCTTTATATGGTATTTAAAATTAGGCAAAAGAAATCAATTAATGATGTGGTCAGTTATTAAAGTTAAATTGAATGATTTATTGTAATTTTTTTTCTTTATTTTTATCTTTAATTTAATTGTGAAATGTGTGAAATTTCTATATATAAACACATAATTTTTTTTATAAATAACCCTTCAATAGTTAAATGCAAGCAGAAAACAAAATACAAATTTATATATGTATGGTAATTATTTTTTAGATAACTAATTTAAAATATATTCAATAAAAAATATTACAAAAAAATAAATCAAGTACATTTTTATTGGGAAGATACATAGAAGGAATCGTTGGCATTTTTTTTTTAAACAAATAAATACAAAAATTCCGTTTGCCTACTGCTGAAAATGGCCCGTAAAAGTATGCTACGATAGAATTAACTGTACAAATTGTGTAAGTTTTAATATTTTTTTGCAATTATTTAAAAAACTGTTAACGATAGAGGAATAAAAATAACATTTCTGGACTCCACTCGACGCCCTCTTTCGTTTGATACCCCATTTGTTCAAATTGGTGCAGTCTTACAAAGTCAGCAAATTTTGCAGTCAGTTGTAAGGATTTTTTTTGGGCAGAACAGTTTTCTGCATATATTTCGAAAACCACTTAAGATACAGGGATAAATTTGATATCACCTAAATCGTCTGAACATATACTTTCGTTTGATATGCCATTTGTCCATATTCGACCATTTCTTCAACGGGAAAACAATGAAAAACAAATTCAGGGAAAACAGCGGAAAACTAGCGATTTTCACCAGGAAAAAAAGGACCTACAAGGAAAATCGGAATGTCAAACAAAAGATATTTTTTAGGTGGATCAGGATATGCAATAAAAATTTCAGTATCTTAACTGGTTCTCGAAATATATGTTCAAAACTGTTATACCCCAAAAACACCTTTGAAAAATGACTGCAAATTTTATCATATTAAAAAAAAACGTCAATATGGACAAGTGGCATATCAAACGAAAGAGGACGTCGAGTAGAGTCCAGAAATGCAATTTTTATTACTCTATCGTTAACAGTTCTTTAAATAATTCCAGAAAACTAAATAAAATTATTTTTTTTTATATTTTTATCATTTTATTCAAAGTGTGGCATACTTTTAGGCACTCATATAAATTTAAATTTGGCCCCTACTCATTTATTGTGTTATAATATTTTTAAAATTGGCAGCTTCTTTTAGGTTTACATAAGCAAATTATTAAACATTGGAAAAGGAAAATTTGAGCCAACAAAATGCATTACATTGGATAACATTAAGTATAGATTTTTTGTTTATTTCTTCATTCCAACATATATCTGGGTATTTCATAATCAGGATAAACTCCAGAGAATTTTATAACCCAGCCGACACCATCATAATTGACTGTCTTGTGGAAGCGGACAATTAAATCACTTCGGTTACTCTTATAGACGCGTGGAGAATCTTCACCACAATATCTACGCATTTCCTGTTCAATACCAGCCTCAGTTTTCTCTAAAATTTGTACATAGTCCGTATGACAGGTGCTTTTTGAGCCCAAATTAAAGACTGTAATTATAAACAGAGTTTAAAAAGTTAAAGAAACTCAATTGAAATAAATAAGCTACTTACATTCAAAAGTCAAAAGCACATGATTATTGCTAGGCACTCGCACATGCCAGCGGCAATCCGAGTTATTCCTCAAGCTCTCCGGATAGAAGGGATTTGTGAATAGACCCTCGGTATTATACATTTCACCGCCACAACCGGGCCCGTCTTTGCTGGCCAAATAGGTCATATCATATTCAGACATAAAGCCGCCCATTTTAATGCGCACTCTCAGCTCATTGGTGGTGGTAAATAGACTCTTGCCCTTCTCCAAATACGAGCACATTTTCTGCAATGAACTATTCGTATGGGCATCAAACACCTCCACAAAGTTCAAATCACAATCAAACGTGGCAAAGTTCAAGCCAGCAAAATAAAGACTCAGCGTATAGTTGACAGGGGCGCGTATGAAGATATCACAGTGATCTTCCGTTTCGGATAGTTTGATGCGACCCTGCAATCCAGTAAAGTTCCGGAAGCAGCCATCCGCCTGCATGGCTGTTAGAGAGAAACCCTTTTTGGTTATGGCCTCATTGGTGCGGAATTTGACCAGGACCTGTTTGCCATTGGCATAATAATCATCGGGCAGGCGATTACCACAATAAACATGCTCGCTGGCATAATTGAAAAATGACTGAAGCTTCGTTTGCCCATTGAAAATGACCTCGCTGCTATAGCCGCTTTCAATCATGTTGTCATCCTAACAAAGATGATTTCACATATATTTACATGGTGAATAAAACGAAATATTTTTGCTTACCTCGGTATTGTAGATCCTTAAATAATCAGCTTCACAGCTGCCATTTGCATTGGGTCCTTCCAAGTCAAATCTATTGAATTTCAAATGCAAACTCTTTTCGCCCACAATTTTCCAATTGCAAAACATATTATTGGGATAATTGCCCGACTCATCGACGGCCGATTGAAGATCTACATGAGCGCCCATATTTTCCAGACTTATAAGCTGACGGCCACAGATTAAAGGCGTTGCCGTTATTGTGGCTATAAAGCCCATATCCTGTATTACATTATTGGTAACAAAACGCATATATAAAGCATGCTGAGAAGTTGTGAGCTTCGGCGGCTGTTCATGGCCACAGAATGTGCCAATTGGATCACCAAAAGGACCGCCTCCATCGCGTATATCTAGATAATCATTTTGACAGTCTGTCGAGTTCTCCAAATGGAAGCTACTAAATTCCACCTGCAGTTGATAACCCGATGGGGCATTGAACACATAACTACAATCCAAATCCGGACTATAACTGCCCGAAAATGTACTAAACTGATATGTCAAATTGTGTTCACCCAAAACGATTTTCCTATCGCAATTGGGTAATATGCGCACCAAGGCTTTAAAGCCACGCGAAGGATCTCTATCATCGGCATAACTATGAATGATGGCCTGATGCGTGGGCACACTCAGCATGGGCAATTTCTGGGTCAAATTGCCACAGAAGCGTCCCAATCGCTGCGATTCCAAGGGCACTGAACCACTAAACACTTCCACGCCATCATACGAGCATTGCATATGACCCTCAAACTCAATCATTTCGAATTTAATGGTAAACTTATAGCCCTCCGGGGCCGTAAGATTCCAATAACAATCACTATTGGGTGGGAATTTATTGTCCAAATGACGTTTGGGTGATTCAATTACCGAGGATTCGGTTATTTTGCCACCACACAGATTAGTGCTATAGTCCAGTTTAAAGCCTTTGCCGGAGAAAGACGCATCCGATTTCAATATAACCGAAACAGACTTTTTGCCCCGATATTCATGCTTTAATTTAACACCACAAATCACATCCTCTTCCACTTTATCTACGTCATCGGTGGTGCGTATGGTGACATTATCAAACATGCACCTGAACATGGGGGCATTCTCCAAATCAAAGTGCAGGAAACGTACTAAAACTCCCGGTGCATGGGGCTCCAAGGGCACAAACGTGTAATTACATCTCAGATTATTCTCATATTGCAAGGGATAACCAGGACTGGTGAGCTCCTGGGCCATATCCGTGGCATATAAGAGTCCGCCACAATTTCTATCGAATTTGGCATTGAAACCATCCCCCAAAGTATCACCATCCGAGTGGAATATCAAACGCATAGACGAGCTGGTTGTATTCACTGAATTTGGTGGCAAACGACCACAAATTGTTTGCAAATCCATCCACTCACCGGTTGTTTCGTTCTTCTGCTGCACTTTAAGATAATCCTTGGTGCAATTCTCACTCGATTCGATATAGAAACGATTGACAAATGTCAATCCGATATGATAGCCAGGCTGTGTCTCAATTTCCCATACACATTCCACATTCAATTTGTATTGATCATAAAAGACTATCGAACGATAGGGATAAGTAATTTTACCGCCACAGCCACTGCCATGTCTCAATGTTAAATTAAATGTCGAGTTGGTCTCATAGTGCTCGGCATGGTATTCAAAGAAGAGGCCACGTTCCACCACCAGATTGGTGAGAGTGGCCTGATTGCAATATCTGCCCAATTGAGGGGAATTCTGATTGGGACCATTGTACACTAACAAATATTGATCCTTGCAATCGGCCACAAAGTCAACAGCCAAAGACACTTCAATTTGTGCCCCATCCATCCAATAATCGAGCTCATCCAGATTATCCTCACTGAAATCTGGCGGCCAAATGGCCCAGGCACAATCCAAACGACCATTGCCAAAGTTTTCATCCATCACGGGCTGCTTTAGCGTCATATTATCACCCAGAACTAAATGCGAAATGCCGCCACACTTAAACACTGTGTAATTTAATACCAATTCCTTCATATCATTGCGACTATTACCAGAAATCTCCAACTTGGTGGGGAAGGGCAAACGCACAGTGGGCGTATCTGTTGTATTAGCGCACAAAAACTTGGGCAACAATTGTAGACCATTTAGTAACATTTTCAGCGGTGAAACGGCCGTACAAACATAATGGTTTTGCATCAGGACAGCATGACTTATATGCCGGCTAACTTCTAGCAAAAGAGTACGATTCACCGGCACTTTTAAATCATAATTGCAATAAATCAACTTAGTGGCATTATCACGACGGAAGTTTAGAGAGCCGCCAGCCTCTAAATTGAAAACATAACGACATTCGGATGAGCCACTGGCACTGAAACGCAACTTAAAGCCACGATGACGATTGAAGGGCAGCAGGAAGGTATCAATGCCCATGGTATTGTCAGTGGAATAGACCACAGCCGGTGGATTCTCCGAATAGCGGCCAATAATCGACAGCTTCTTAAAGTCATTGGCAAAGGTGATGCGACCATGGAAACCACTGGGCGACGGGGCCAAGGCCGAACCCGTGTCAAAGTCCAAAACCTCGAGCTTAACACGTCGTCCCTTGGGCACTTGTATCTGCCAGGAGCAGTGCGTGGGATTGCGTACACCGGCAGGATAGCCTGGCGATTGCAATACACCATACATGGCCACAATTGTCTCGGAGCAGCGATTGCCAATGGCACTGTAGCGCAAAGTGAAACCCTGGCCACGCTGCAATGAGCCATCCACCAATTTATGTATAATTACCACCTTATTGGTCTCCACAATATATTGTTTGGCCGCATTATTGCAAAGTATCAACGAATCGGTGATTTTCTCCATTCCATCGTCACCAAAAGCCTCGTACTCATTAAGCTGCAAGTGAGTGTGCTGCGTACAATTCGAATTAAACTCAATCAGGGACATGGGTATGCTCTCAAAGGCCAAACGTATGGTATTACCACGATCCACCTCAATGGTATAGACACACTCAAAGTTACGCTCATTGCTGTCCACAGTGAACTTCTCGGGCGAGGCAATAACACCCTCGGGACTATAATAAGAGCCACCACAGCGCCCCAATTTGACACGGGCCTGGAAGCCCTGATGCGGCTCTGACACATCCGTAAAATACTTGAGACGCAGTACGCTGCCCGTGGAATATATCGAATTGGGCTTACGCTTGCCACAATAACGACCAAACAGTGGCATAATTTCGGTATAGCCATCATTGATTTGCACATATTCCCGATCGCAGGCATCGTTAACGGGCCCAGTGCCAGGCGCCAAATCAAAGACACCAAAGAATTCCACCGAAATAGTTCGATGCTGTGGTGCCGTTATTTTCCATACACATTCCGAGTGTGGATTGGGTAAATTGGGAAAATTGGGTGAGGTAATCACATAACTTGTCCCATTGGCGGCTAAACTAAAATCATCCGATAGAACAATTTCCTCAGAGCAGCCATTACTGATTTCCTCGTAGCGGAACGAGGCACGGAAACGGAAATTGCCAATGCGATTGAATTTAATATAGGCATGATTCGATGATGTCTCCAAGACATCGGTAATATTATTGTCACAGTATTTGCCACGGCCCAAAAACGGTGAATCATCGGCCAAGCCATTGCGCACCAGAAAATAGGTACGACATTGATCTGGCTCACTGCCCGGACCGTCCCGACCATTGGGATCACGCAGCTGCGACTCCACAAAGGTGATTCGCACACGTCGTCCTTGACGCACTCGAATATTCCAAATGCATTCCTGCTGATAGCGTGTGGTGGCCGTCACAAAAGTGGTAGTATCGATAAATCCACGCGCAGCGGTCAATTCTGAGCCGCATTGAGTGCTCACCAAAGTGGAGAAGCCCGTCTTATTTACGCCACTGTCGGTGACAAATTCCAGCTTCAAATAGGGCTGACCATGGAACGTACGCAAAGCAGTGTCATTGGGTTTTGAGCAAAATTTACGCAAGGGGTGCCAGCTTTGCATATCCTTGCTGCTCCACACACGCATATAGTCGGCAAAGCATTCAGTAAGCTGCTCCAATTCCACAGTGACAATTTGGAGGACAGCATGCGTGGCCGGATCGCCCGGAACAAAGATCCAACTGCATTGTAAATTATCAGCATAGCCATGCGGATAACCAGGTGAATTGAAAAATATGGTGGCATTCACGGTGACCAATTGGCGGCCACAATTTTGACTCTGCCCTTCGGCCGAACGATTTGAGCGCACTGCCTCCTTCGATAAGCGTTCCCATTCAAATTCAAAGGGTCCACGCTTGGCAGTCAAATACAAAATATTCGTCTCTGTGCGTATCAAGCGTTTATCTGTTGAGTACTCCAACTGTTCGCCAATATCGGAGTAACCATCATAGAATCGTATATATGGCTGATCCACATCTATCAAATGTTTAATGGTCAACACAACCACATAGTCCTTGTCTACGATGATGCGCCAAGTATAAGGCTCCGAGGATTGGAATTTACTGGGATAATGGGGTGATTCGATCACGCCCTTCGACCCACTCAATTCATTCTGAAGTTCTTAAAAAGAAAGAATTTGGTTTTCATCAACTGTATCGGAGCATCTTAAGTCTTTTACTTACCATAATTATAAGAGGCTATAAAGCCCTCACCCACGACATCATCATTGGTCTTGAATTTAATCCAAAGCGCATTCTTTCCTCTGATTACTGGTGGCAAATTCTTGCCACAAAAGACACCCAAAAGCTTGCCACGATCATTTTCTTCGCGCACCTCGACATAATCATTGTTGCAGCCATCCGATTGCTCCAAGTCAAACGACTCAAAGGTCAAGGCCAATGAGTTACCCTCGGCGGCCATTAATAGCCAAGTGCAGGCCATATTCACCGGATACGAACTGGGATAATAGGGCGATGAGAACTTGCCCGATACCGCATCATAATCGCCGCCACAAACCGTGTCCATGGTCATATAATGGCCCTCAAATTCCGAAACCAAATCCAGGGGAACACTCACCGTCAACGAATGGCCATTGGAAATGAGAGCCGGTGGATGCGAATTGCAAAACTTGAGCCTGGGTGAGCCCAGGTCTTCGGTGCCCTCATAGATTTTTACGCCATGCTCCAGGCAATCACCTTCAGTGCTATAGGCAGCCGAGGCCAAAGGATTCAATAGAATGTGAGTGGGCGTGAATATAATATGCTTGGCCGGATCTTCGGCCACTAATTGCCAAACGCAAGTCTTATTTTGAGGCACATGCTTCACAATTTGTATATATTCGAATTCGGTCTCATCGATGACCATTCTCTGGCCACATGACTCGTAATAATTGATTTTAAAGCCACGGAATTGAGCCGATGAATCACTGACAAATCGCACCAGAGCCCGATTCGATGTGGATTGTGTATTATTTATAGTGCTGCACAGCTTAAAGATTTTATTCTTTTCCGTATCATCGTGTGAATCGCCAGGTGGCAAATCAAAGGCCTCAACATAATCATATGCACATTGCCTGGACATTTCCATTTCGATATCATCAATTTCAAATATAATTGTATGATGTGGCGAAACTTCCACAGTCCACTCACAGTTCATATTTTCCGCATATGGTTGGGGATAACCAGGCGATTGTATTGTCCCAGACTTGCCGCTCAATTTGCCACCGCAGACTTAAACAAGAATTAAGAATCAAATAAGGAAATTACAAGGAAAATTTATCACTTTCTCTTACCCGTTTTCACCACCTTATAGGTGGCCTCAAAGCCACGTCCATTGTGATCCTTATCGCTGACAAAATGCACAAAGAGACGATGACTGGAACTGGTGACCACCAAATTGGACACATGACCACAATGCCGCACCTTGTTATTATTCTCATTGGCATCGTGAGTAATCTTCAAATGAAATAAATTCAGAAGTTATGCAAAAAAAAGAACTCTCGTTGTTTCTACTTACTATCAAAGCATCCTTGGTGCAATTTACACTCTCCTCTATATCCAAATTTGAAATGGTCAGCTCAATGCCCTTGCCCAATTCAGTTTCAATGGTCCAATAGCATTCAATGCCATTGGGATACATGTCGGGATATTTGGGAGATTGAAAACTGCCGCTCGAATCGCGCAGCACCTTCAAACAGCCTTCGTTGCGGAACTCCAAGCGAAAACTAACCACCGAAGAGTTGTGTATAATGCGCACTGTATTATCCACCGTATATGTTTTCATTTCGTTGAGTGGCACTAAAGCTGCTCCAGCTTTTGAGTCCTTTAAATAAAGACCACCCGATTCGCCATGCTGCCGATTCAAATGGGAAAGTTCCAGCAAAATATGATTGCCACGCGGTGCTTTTATCGTCCAGCTACAATTGATGGCTCCCTCAAAGACCGAATCACCAAAATTTAGACTCTCAATGACGCCCGTATTTTCCGTGATATTATGCCAACAATTGGCCTTGAGAGCCAAACGAAAACCTCGTCCATTATTACTGCTATCTGATTTGAAATGGATTGTGGCTGTATTGCCAACTGTCTCATATTCAATAGGTGGATTTTCACATATCTTGGGCGATGACAAGCCATTGTGTTGCAGGCCATCAAAGATTTGCAAACTATCGTAATGACAACTGGCCAAACGCTCAATGTCCACATCTTCCACAACGAAATGTATCGAAGAACCCTCACGCACTGTAACTTGCCACTCACAGTTGGCATTATGCGGATAATCGTTGGGATATTGTGGCGAAGTGATCACTCCCTGATCAGCATTCAAACGGCCGCCACAGCCATCGGCATAGACATGCCAAGTGAAGCGAAAACCGCGTCCATTCCCAAAGGAATCGGTATGGAAATGCAAATACAATTGATTGCTATAGGATGGAATGCGTCTGGGTATTCTCGTACCGCAATAGTGACCAATTAAAGCCGATACATTTGTCCCACCATTCCGTACATTTAGCCAATCACCCGAACAGTTGGCACTCGTTTCCAATTCAAATATTTCCACTTGCAATTCAATGCGTGAGCCCATTGGTCCATTTAAAACCCATTCACAATCCAAATCATTGGTATAATTCATGGGGAATTCCGGTGAGATCAATTGGCCCGAAGATGAGAACAAAGTACCGCCACAGGCCCTCAATTCCACAAACTCATAGCCAAGTTGAAAACCATCCGCAGAATCACTAAAATCCGAGGCAAACTTAATGGTTAAAAGCCTCGAATGACTGATAAAATCACTGGGTGGACTTGTATCACAATAGCGTCCCAGGGCCTTGTCATTATCCCGATTCGCCAGATTATCATAAATCTCCACATAGTCATAGGTACAGTCCGGACTGGATTCCAAGTCAAAGGACAACCAATTCAATAGGATGCCCTTGCGTGGCGGTGCCATAATCACCCAATAACAGGTCAAATCATTCTCATAATGACCCTCACTATTCACAGGGAGGCGTATAGTTTGATTTGGTTTGGTATAAACGCCGCCACAGCTGCGCTCATTCATGGGCAGGGCACGATAACTAAATTTAAAGCCTCGTCCCAAGGTGGAGCTGCTCGTTTTCAAATGAAACATGAGTATATTCTTTTGGCTAACATAATCTACAGGGGGTATGGAATTGACACAAAAAGGACCCAGAATTTTCTCATCCAAATTATCATTGATCTAAAAACAAAAGTCAATCAATTACAAAGATCAAAAATAAAGCATTTTGTACTCACTCTTAAATATGTCGAAGTACAATAATTTTCCTTAATTTTATCATCATCATCGTCGTCATCATTCGTTAAACTGCTATCGAGTAATTCAAAGTCCAAGCGCTTTAAACTGATTACCGTATTTGGTTCAGTGAGTATTTTATAGGTACAGAATCTTTCTATATTCGTGAGATTCGGATAACCGGGGGATATAATTTCACCGCTTTCAGAACCAAATGTATACGAACAATCCATGCGATAACGTAACTCAAATTGACCATTACGACCATAAAATCGTATACGCATTTTATTATACATGGAATTAAATGTGGGTGGCGTTAATAAATTGCTGTAGGTGCCACAATACTTGGCCTGGGGAATATTGAGCGTGTGATCGCCACTGCTGGCCACATCCAACAATTCCAGGCATTCATCTGCTGCCATTTGGAAGCTGATAAATTCCAATGAAATTGATTCACCCACAGCCATGCGTATTTCATATTCACAAGACATGAGCTGATCATTCATTAAATTATCCGCAGTGGGTGATTTAATTGTGCCCTCTTGGGCAGTATAAATGCCACCACAGCCAGGCAAACGTTCCTCAATCGAATAATGCAATTGAAAGCCAGTATCTGTGCCACTTTCATCCGAGTGAAACTGCAGGCTAATCTCATTTGTGGGCAATAACAAAGGCGGAGGATGACTGCTCGTACAATATTCATACAATTGTCGGCCCGAAATTCTGTCGCTTATCTTCACATAGTCGAAATTGCAACTGCTGTGCTCCTCAATTTGCAGACTAAAGAAGGTTAACTTGATGCGTTTATTTACGGGTGCCCTCAAATGCCAAACACAATCGCGATTCCGGGGATAATTGCCTGGCGAACCCGGCGAGGCTATGGTGCCGTGAGTCTCAATATCCAAGAGACCGCCACATTGAGGCGGTATGGATGACCAGGTTAAATCAAAACCTTCCTTGGCCGTGGAATTATCCGAACGGAACCATAAATACAAGTGATTTGTAGAGGAAATTATATTGCCACCATGCGGCTTATGGTTGCCACAATAACGTCCGATAATTTGGGCTCCAGCTGTCCGACCATCATTGATTTGCAGCCAATCAAAGCGACAATCTGTGGCCTCCTCCAGTTCAAAGCTATTAAAGGTGACATTCAAAACCATTGACTCATTCGTCTGGATTACCCAGGCACACTGGGCATTGTGATTGTAGGTGCCACCTTCTGGTGGATAAAGCAAACGTCCACTGGCTCCATTCAGAATGGCATTGCAACTGCTAAACTTCACAGAACACAAACGGCCACGATAGCCGGGCAGACACTGGCAAACAAAGTCCGAGTCATTTGTGGCACGACACTGGCCACCATTCTGGCAGGGCAGATTCCGGCAGGGATTGGGCAGACTCTCACAAATGGGCTGCTTGAAGCCGCGGGGACACAAGCAGGTGAAATTTGACGATCCCACATCAATGCAAACGCCGCCATTCAGACAGGGTGAATTTATGCAATTGTTGGAAGTGCCTCGCTGACAGCCTTCCGGACCAATGCCTGGGCCGACCATGCCCAGAGGACAACTGCAGACGACAGTGCCCGAAATGATATTACAATTGGCATTTGGATGACAAATGGCACAAGTCTTCATGCCATTTGCATTTGTATCCAAATCATTGGTCGAACTACGCTGACAAGTGCGTCCATCGCCCAACCAGCCCACAGGACATTCACCACAATGATGGGAGCCATAGGTATTAATGCAACCCACTCGAGGACTCAAACTGCAGCCACCATTATTGGTTTCGCACTCGTTAATGTCCCGGCAACTCACCCCGTTGCCCGTGAGGCCCACGGCGCAGGGCGCACAGGTGAAGGAGCCGGGCAAATTAATGCACCTGGTGGCACAGGGCGGATGCGTTTCGGCCGCACATTCATCCACATCGACCATGCAGGCGGGCGTCAAACCATTTGTGCGCCAGCCCATTTCACAGAGACACTTGTAGCCAAAGGCATCGTTGCTGGGCACACAGCTGCCATGGCCACAGAGCTCCCAGGTGGACGACTGAGAGCAGTCGCCCTTCCTTTGCGTACAATGGACGCCATACCAGCCGGGAGTGCAAATGCAGCTATAAGTGCCAAATTGATTCACACACTGGGCACCATTCTGGCAGCCCAAATCTGTGCCCTCATACAGGGCGCACTCGTTCACATCAAGCTCACATTTACTGCCCTGCGAATTATCAATTTATAATTTATCTTAAAGCAGACGCCCCCGAAAACGCCCTCTAATTTTGATCACTTACCTCAAAAGGACTGCGACACTGGCAGCGAAAGCCATTAAATGTATTTGAACACGAGCCGCCATTTTTACACGGGCTACTCTGGCAACTGTCCAACTCCAATTGAGTGGTTAAGCGTTGAATTTTCGTCTCCACAGTGGTCAGGCGAGTTTGATAGCGTCGCAGTAAAGAATTTACCGTTCGAGTTCTAATTTGAAAGATAGAGAGAGAGAGAGAGGGATGGAGAGAGAGTTCATACTCTTGATCTCTTTGTTTAACACTCACCTGTTTTGTAATTGACTCAATTTAATGCTCATGCCATTTTTACCAAAAACTCTGGCATTGATCGAATTCAATTCCTCAACCAAATCACGCACATCAGCCATATCGGCCAATGTATTCCAATTCTCATTTGGTCCATTTGATCTTTTCTTGCCACTTGTTCCATTTACCATATCCATGGTTTGCAACAACTCCAATAAATCATATTCATCATTAATGGTCAACCTCGATTTGCCATTTAAACGTATGCTTATATTTCGATTGGAGCCCGATTCAAAAATTAAATTGCCATCTTTGGTTATAATTTTGGGACTAAGAAAATAAAACTGGTTAACGTAAAAGGCCTTTTTTAATGCGATAAAAAAAAACCTACGAATTAACAAACGCCAGGCCAAAATTTAGCAAATTCACCACTACTAAGAAAATTAGCGGCAGCATTGCCAGCTTCAAATTTAAAAACATCATTTCATTTATTCACTTGATCATTTCACAAACAGCACAAAAAAAAAGTGAAAAAAAAATAATAAAACACACGCGTAGGATTTTCTTTTCACAATCCTTTCCAGATTTAATTTAAAACCGATTTCACCCAGCCGCGTGTGATCTTTGTCTTAGTTGAATTAGAAATAACCAATTTATGGCAGCAGCAGCCAAATTGTCAACTTTTTGGGGCGTCTCTGTGCCAGATACGCCCATCTCGTCCAGTTTGTGTTTGAGATAAGACCAAGAGATTAACTAATAATTTGATGCATTCAATTCTTTTGCGATTAATGTTTCACCGACACCGCTTTGGAATACACTAAATTCACCCACGCTCACACAAAATGAGAACTTTGGTTAAAATTTCCCTAGGGGAAATTAAGTAGGTATTTTTTTTCTCTTCGCCCTTCCTCTCTCACTTAATGAAACACTCTTGAGTTTTTTTAAACTTAAAACATACATTTATTTATTTGAGCAGTTTTCTTTTTTGGTAATTTCAAATTTCCCTACTGCCAAACTCTCTTCTCATAAATTGATAGCGTCTCTCAACTAGTTTGGTTTTATTTTTTTTTTTTTGTGATTGAAAAAAGTTGGATTCTCCTTTAAAATGTGGCTTAAAATTTAATAATATCTGTTTGGATAGTATTTTTTTTTAAATTATTTTAAATAAAATTAGTAGACATTTATGTATTTTGGTTATTGTTGTTGTTTTTTTTTTTTTAAAGAATTTTTATCGGTGGGTTAAACCGATTTATTTGGAATTTGAAAAGATTATGCCAAGTTCTTTTTGTTTTTTTTTCTTTTTTTAGATTAAATTATAATAAAAATGATGTAAAATTTCTGTGTGTGTGTGTGTAGTTAATAAAAATTGTATTTAATAGAGTGCATTTTTTTTAGGTTGGTTGTCCTAAATTTAGTGCAAAATCTCTCTCATTAAATTCTTACATTTTTAAGTACAACTACAATTTTGATTTATCATAGTTTTCGGTTTCTATTTCTTAGAGATATAAGTTGAAAGTGCTCAGACGTTTATATAGATTTATATATAAGTAAGTATATATTTATTTTATTTTAGGGTGAATCAAGTCTTTGAAAAAAAATGGTAAAAATAATAAAACAGGCACCAAAATAATTATTAGTTCGGTCTCTGAAATGTAATGAAATTTGATTCTTAAACATCCAATTAAATTGGCAGGAATGATTATTGGCTGCTACAATTAAATTCAAATTAAATTCTGTTTTTCCTTTTTTTATAGTATCATTTTTGCTATGGAATATATATAATAAATTGCACTGAATGTTTATGTAGAGCCTAATTTAATTTAAATAAAAATAAAAGAAAATCTGCCTGGCTTATGTTTAGAATCACGAAAAATTAATGAAAATTTCATAAAATGAGACAAAAAACTATTCACTCTCTTCTAATTACTAATAAAAACTACAACACACATCAATACATACATACATACAGACAGACACATATAGATGATATACACATACATTGAAATAAATATTTTTAAAATATACAATTAAAATTTTAACATTTCAAATTTTATAGTTGTTTTGTTTTTTTTTTTTTCTTTGTTGAAAGCAGCCAATAATACAATTTGAGATTTATAAATTCAATTTAAACTGCTACTTTTGGCCTTCTTATATGCTCAGATTTGTGATAAAGAAATTTGTAATTGGGCTTCTGTTGTGTATATTCCTCAAAGTTGGCTAAAAATAAGGTAAATCAATTAAGCAAAATTAATTTCGAATTGCAATTTAACTTACCAAATGAAATATGGCCCAATTTTAAAGTATCCAAGGCATAGAAAAGCGTTAGAGATTTTTGTTCATTTAATTTACCGCCAGCATGTCGCATTAATTTAATAAAACTCTCTCTATCAATTTGCTGACTGGATTCACAATAAATCTATAAAAAGAATTATTAAAAGAATATCAAAAGAAATTGAATTTAAACTTACCTTGACCAGAGCCTTTAAAAATGTTATAATATCGCTATTTTTCAATTTACAGAATAGCGAACAAACTAGAAAACTCTTGAGACTAACTGTGCCCACGCGACGCTAAAATGAAAACACAAGTTAATTAATTAGAAATAAAACCAATTAGAGTAGAATTTACTTACATGATCAAGCAGGGCAAATAATTTATGAAGTTGTGGATTTTTGAGATCAATTCGCAGTAGCTCGGCAAATGTTAAAATATCCAATTTGTCTGTATTGGCAAGTTCCAGAAAATCTTCGACAATTTCATGATCGCGTGGGGAATCAATCAAACTGGAATTAATCAATTAAAGTGCTTGAATTTAAATACATAATTAAAAGAAAAACAAACTTACCCTAGATAATCAAGTGTGCGTTCGATTTCAACAATATCACCAGGAAAGGGAACTTTCATGTCACGAGCCCGGCTCATTACAATTACATCCTCAAACGAATAATCCGAAGTGGGGACGCCCAAGGCTCTAAAACACAATTTTCACAATTTAAATCAATTCTCTCTTTCACACTCTCTCTCTTTCTCTATCTGTTTGACTCACTTGGCCATCACATCGCGCACATTATTGGCATACAAATTGGCATCGGCCACCTCGGCAGCATTTGGTGTATAGACAGGTAAATATTCAACTTCACAGCGATTGTAAAACTGTGTCATGGTCAGCCAGAGTAAGCGTAAACTGAAAAATATTGCAATTAATATATACATAAATTCTTCTCCTTCTTTGTCTGATTATTCCACTTACACTCCGGGTCCATCCCAGGTCCAGGTGAAGGTATCAAATTTATTTGGGTATTTCAATAAAACCGGTTGAACTGGGACTCCGGGATAGAAGGCGCCGGGCTTGAATTTAATCAGAGCACTGCGATTTGTGCATGTTCCCTCGGCAAAGATAACAACCTGGGGCCAATCCTCCTTGGAGCGAGCTCTGGCCACAATTTCCTTAATTGTATTCTGTCGCGAATTGGGATCTTCCCGTTGCACATAAATCGGCTGGGCATAATTGATAATTCGGCCCAGCAAGGGAATTTCCGAAGTCTCCCGCTTGGCCACAATCGAAGGCGGCCCAGTGGCCACCACTAGAATGGAGTCCACATATGAGGAATGCGGTGCCACCACCAAAATTGGAGCCTCCTTCGCTGTCGCCGGTGTCCCCTTCATATTCACATAGTGGAAAGAGCCCGAAGTATAAACCATTCGCATTGCTCGAGCTGTTAAATATTGAACATGTCTGGGAACACAGAGAGTAGGTGCATATTAAAATATGTATAGTATTACATACAGTTCTAATCATTTGACTTACTTGCGCCAACCTGTTAAAGGTTTCTCTTTCAAATCATCCAAAGTCATCCCATAGAGTCCAATGCAGGCAAACATCCAAGCGGAGAGCAGGGAAAGAACGCAACCAACCACGCGTATCGGCAACAGCAGCACCGTCAAAACATAAATCTGCAAAATATTAATAACAAATTTGTGCTTATCTTTTTTTTTTGGTCTGGTGTGGATTTAATTGCTTGTTTCTTTTCCCCCTGTATTAATTTCGGTTGTTGAACGATAAGCGCCAAAAAAAATCAAATCCCAAAAAACTTTTGAACTTTGAGACCAAATTTTATTATTGCCGGCTAAAAAAACTTGCGATTATTATTATTTGGCATATGGGAAATTAAATAGTAGAGTATAAAATTATTCTAGAAATTTTCGAAATTAAGAAACTTTTTGAAGGATTTATTTATTTTTTTTTTAAAGATTTATTTTAGATTTTACCTAGCATTTAATTAATTTTTACCTTATTTTTAAAATCAATTTTTATGAAATTAATTAAAATTAATCAAGAATTTTGCCTTTCATTTTCTATTTAAAAAAATCGTTATTCTTTTTGTCAGCCTCCAAACTTTTAAAATGGTTTTTTTAATTGACTTTAAATTTATTTATTGTATTACAAAGTTGTTTGTTATCAGAAATGAATGGAAAATTTAAATATATATTTCCCTTTTCAACTTTCTTCGATGAAAATTTGCACTAAGGTGAGAAACCTCATCTTAAATAATATCTAAAAGTTTGAAAATTCACACAAGTAAAATGTATAAAATTTAAAATTTTATGCAGTTTGAATCACAATTGAGTTTGTTTGTTTGTTTTTTTTGGATTAATAAATAAATATGATTCAAAAGAATTGGAAAAATTCTGGGTTATTTTTGTTATTTTGGTTTCTGCTTATTTGTGCACACACATTGAATTTTGTATATATTTTTATTTGTTTGGTCTCATTGTGGTTTTTATTTTAGTGGCTGCCACAACAAAGCGTTTAAATTTAAGACGGAAACCATGCCAAAGTCATTAACTAATCATTAGTTTACCAACCTTGACCTCCGAAATGCAGTCATGGTTAAAATAAAAACAAACGTGTTTTTCTTCTTCTTCTCTTTGATTGGATGCATTTAATCATATCGAATCCAATCACCAATCGCCTGATCACCAATGAGTCTGTCTGTGTGTGTGTGTGTGTGTAAGCAAATGATTCATTGTCTTATTTTGCTCTTTCTACTCAAGTAACAGTAATATTGAAATTTTTTTGCGTCATTTGCATTTGTACCAATTTCATAATTGTGATAAAGCAGCTCGTCGTCGTCGTCTGATTGATTGAATGATTGCTCATAGGCAAATAACAATAAAAATATAGCATATACAAATCTAGTCATTCGACACTGCCGATTGCCGCTTTAGCCTTATCAATCAGTATTAAGAAATTAATTAGACATTGTACCTTCTAGCTAACCTCTTCAATTTCCCTTTTCCCCTCTCTTCCATCTTTGCACTTGCTCTTCACGATCGGTGTGAATTTCTAAATTTAGATTCAGAATGGGCGCTGTTTATCTGAGTGTGTGTGTAGCATTTTGTTACGTGTTTTTTTTTTGCCGCGCCATTAGACAAAAACAGTTTGACAAATTGTAATTATTTTGCTACCATTTTGCCGGCAAACAAATGAGTATTCATGCAAAACCCCCCAATATCTCATTGATTCAAATTATGCAATGGCGGCGCGTGTGTGTTGAAAATAAATTAAAAAGACAGGAATTAAAATTACAAGAGACAGAGAGAGAGAATATGTGTAAGAGAAAACAGGTGGCAGTGGACTGATAAAACTGTCAAACATACTACACACACACAAAGACATGAATAACGGACTACTGAGAAGTAATGGCAACAAGACAACAAGAAAATCATACGATTCTCGATGCTTTTCTTTTAACCCGATTTCGCAGCGACGTCGTCGTCGTCGAGCTGCTTGGCAGAGATAAAACAATACAAGAAGGCAAGAAAGAGAAAACAAATACTTGAAATGCCTAAGCAAAACCGAGATAGGTGCGCAAAGTGGACACATATTCTGCCGGCTTTTCTTGTCGTTTTTCTTTTGTTTGTGCTTCTTCTTCTCTTTATATCGATGTATATGCATGTCAAGTGCAATGTAAAAAGTAAGCAAAGCAGGCCACAGTCACCAGAGCGGGTGGGGGTTAAGGTTAAAAAAAAAAAACAGACTACGCCACTGATCAACAACAACACAGTTAACTCCTCCTTGCTCAACCAGCTGTGTTGTTGTTGTTGTTTATTATTTTATTTTGTGTGTGCTTCTTCTCTGCTTCTTAAAAAGTCATTGACGCGGAAGCCGTTTTTTTTTTTTTTTAGCATGAATGGGGGAATAATACATATAAAAAATACACACTTGCTTTTATGAGTTTTTTTTTGGGGGCAGAGTAAACTTACCTTGGCAATCTCAATATTATCATCTATTTGTAATCGATGCACAAATGGATTAATATAATTGTAGCCCTTTGAGGCCCATGAATCCTCCTCGGAATCACGTTTGGTTAAACTGGTTGTTAGTTGGATTTGTCCATTATTATGCATTTCATCTGCCTCGGGTGGCGCATCATCATTGTGGGCAGCTGGAGCACTTTGAGAGGAGCGTCTACGTTTAATTGTGGATGTTGTCATAGTTCACTTGTATTTTATTATAAGATTTGTCAACTAAATCGCCGCACACGCTTTCGTTTCCGTTTTGGTTTTGCGTGGTACAAAAACAACAACAACAAAGCAGTGTGTGCAAAAACAACAAAAAAAAAAAGAAAACACCGAAAAATGTTGTATAAACTCTGAGATTGAGTTAACTACACTTTGGTTATAAAAAAAAAACTAAATAATACACTTTCGCGATTTACAGCGGCGCACTTGATTTGATTGATCCGTAAACAAAAATAATAACAAATGCTCTTTCTTTGCCGTTTGATTTTATTGGAGCTGTAAAAGCATCGATGGGAATATTCGATGCATCGATAATATTTTTGGTGAATCGACTTATCGCGCAAAAATAAAAGCAAGTGGAGAATTTATCAGAATCAACTCCGAGTTGAAATTCTGTGCTTGTTTTTTTTTTTTTTTCATTTTTGAATTTTAATTTGAATTATTAGCAGGTTAATATGTTTTTTCCGTTTATTCGTTGTTTTCTTAACTTGTTTTTTTTGTTTGCTAATTTTAAGACCATTAACATAAATATATCGAAACATCAACTCTGTGATTTAAGAAAACAAAAAAAATTAATAAAACGAACATAAATAAATAAAAAAAACAAGTTGGCGCAGAATCTGCGAGTTTATTATTATGGCAAATAAATGTTAATAAAATTGCGTTTAACTTTTTAAGGTAATGTTGAGAGTGCACAGCTTCCTGGTTTAACAGTGGATTATATAAATCAAATCAAAATAGACAGACAGAGAGATAGCTCAAATGAAAACTTTGCCCTTCAAGGTTAACAGACACCTACGCGCCAAATTTGAACTGTCAATCACAAACACTCACACACACACACACAAGCACACACATTGTTTGCTCTTATCAATTTTGCAGCGAGAGAGAGATAATAAAATGTCTGGAAATGTAATTTATTTACATACATATTTGGAGCAACAGCAACGTAGAATTAGCTGCCATATTTTAATACACAATTGGAGTTAAATTTTCAAGTTTTCTGTTTTTTTCATTTTGATTTTGATTGTAGGTAAACGTGGACGACATTGCCCACTTTTAAAAGCAAATATTTATTAATATTTAATGTCGTCAACTGCAGTTGTGTGCTGCAGAAATTACTTACAATTGCAATTGCATAGTTCAATTAAAATTACATGGAAAAGGCATTTATTGGCGCTGTCACCGAACCTGGATAAATATTCCCAACGAAACTATACCGGGTGAGAATACCAATTTTACCAATTGAAAATTTCCCTTGATTTTATATATTTAATATCATTTTCAGCTCCAATAAAATGGAAACGCCTTCAGGCGTATTTCATGGTCTAATTGATCGTTTTCGTGGCGTCACAATCGATGCCAAGGAAGAATCTGTGAATAAAACCGAATTTGTTGAAAAACTAAAAAGTAAGCAGAAAAAAAAATCCCAAAGAAATTTCCCTGTAAAACTCTCTTCCTCTTCTTATAAGAATCGCTGGATTTTTGGCATACAAATAAAAATCGTGCCATTTGGTTTAATGTGTACAAAGAGCAGGCTGATTGGGTTCCCCTGCTGGCCGAGGCGGGCTTCGACTTCCATCATGCCCAAACTGGTGTAGTCACCATGGTTCGTTGGCTGCCCACCGAGGAGAGCAGCAATTTACCCAATTATGCCCACACTCTGCTGGGCGTTGGCGGCCTCGTGATCAACGATGCGGACGAGGTTCTCGTCGTGTCGGATCGCTTTGGCATGATACCCAATAGCTGGAAACTGCCCGGTGGCTATGTGGAACCACGTGAGAACTTAGTTGATGCAGCGATTAGGGAAGTTTTCGAGGAGACTGGCATCAAGACAACATTCCGTTCCGTTGTCTGCTTTCGTCATTCGCATAACGGAAACTTTGGCTGCTCGGACATTTACATCGTTATCTGTTTGAAGCCGCACAATTTGGATTTTAAGCGCTGTGAACGAGAAATTGCCCGGGTCCAATGGATGCCCATCAAAGAGTATTTGGAGCATCCCCAAGTGCATGAAACGAATCGACATTTTATGCTCACCTATTTGGATTATAAGAAACGTGGCTTGGTCCTCACCTGTCGCTGTGAAATGCATCAGATTTTGAAAAAGGAATACAATTTGTATTACGTGGACACGGAGTGTCCTCAAGGGCACAAATGCGATGATAAGGAAATTTTATAGAGGCTTGTTTTTTTTTTGTGGTTTGTGTAAATTAATATTGAACAATTTTGATAAAAGGTACAATGGTTTTTATTCTCTGTCTGTTTCTCTATTCACTTGAAATTTACAGTCCTGATACATGGGACAAGGGCCAAACACGACACAACACTCGACTTTTGATTAGGCCCATGGGTATGGGGCCATAATAGCGGGAATCTGAGCTATTCCCCTTATTATCGCCCTCAATCCAAACACAGCCGCGCGGCACATGAACTGTGGTCATTGCTGGCTCAATTTGTCTGGTATCTGCTGCCGTGGCATCTGCCTCGATGGGATGTGGCTTCTGGGTGACCACACGATCCCCAGAAACGGCCACAATACGCTTGCATATATACTGATCGGCATTGACGGGCGAAACGGCTATTATAATATCACCCGATTGATAGCGGCGCCAGTATTTGGATAGACGTTCGGTTAGCAGCACATTATCCGAAAATAGAGTGGGCTCCATTGAGGGTCCTTTGCACTACAAAATAAATCCATGAATTTAATATAAAAACGAGCAGAACTGTCCCTGTTACTCCCCCCACTTACCAAAACAAAATCACCCAAATACTCAAACGTGCAGTGAGTTATACAAGCGTATTGAATGGTAAAACGCAAAACATTGCGAAATCGCACCCACATGGACATTTTCAATCGAATGTAGCCAGAAAAAAAACTTATACGCGTCCCAAAGGACGGTTAATTTTTTAATTGTAGCCTAAAATATTTTGTAGGAGAGAGAAAAATATAAAACAATAAGAAACAAGGGCCAGGGCTGGATTGCTACTGCACAGCTGCTTAAATCGTGAGGGCTGCTACGCACAACAGCTGTTTAAATCTTCAGGGGGGCTGCCAATTGTCAAGTTGCCAGGAGGGCGCGAAATATCAAATTTCCATACAAATACAATCAAAAATTTTCAAAGTTTTACAAAACAAACAATTTTGCACACAAAAAAAATAAATACAACTAGTATTTTTTATTATTACACATACACAAATACACAAAGTTTGACAGTTAATTCTTGTTTTTTTTTTTAACACTTAATTTGCTGCTGTCCCCAAAACGAAAACAAAAAAATAGAAATAAAAAAATAAGAAAATACAATAGTTAAAATAATAATAACATCTATTAAAAACAGTTTTTATGTTTCAACTTTAAGCGTCACAAAATTTGTAAATTATAAATTTAACTAAATAAAAAGAAAAACAGATAATTTCTTAATTAAAACTAGGCAAATAAAGGGAAATTTAAATAAATATGCAACAGAGACACTTCAATTGTGTTCTTCTTCTACTACTTCATGGAACGAACAACTTGAGTTTCACTTTTTGTTTTAAATACATTTAAATCGAGCCTAAAACTCTTCTACTTTTACTACATAATTAATAATAATAATAATAATTTAAAAATAAGTTTGACTATTCAAAAGTTGTTGTTGTTGTAGTTTGGAATCAATAGTTAAATTTGCTTAGTACTTTTCTTGCTTTCTCTAACTTTCTTTCTTTCATTCTCTTAGTTTGTTTGCTTTGCTTCTTTTTTTTTTGCTTAATTATTTTCCTGTTTTCATTTATTCTAATTTCTTGCCACCGCCACCAACAGCTGCCTCGGCTTTTTGCCGCTTTTCCTGCCTCTCGCGCACATCAACCGCAGCCAAATCAATGCCAGCCACATAGGCATGCATTACAGAGATCAAGGCCTTCAAAATGGCAAATGGACCGGTGACAAAGGCCAAAATTTTAAATAACGAAGCGCCAAATACTAAAGGGAATACAAATCATTAATTAATTATAATATTTTTCTCAATCTATACCGATTTACTCACTCAATGGGCCATAGGTGAAATGCAACAGATATAAACACACGTAGAACAGCTCATTCACACAACACATAAAGGTCAAAACATCCTTTTGATAATAAATTCTCATTACAAAATTATCATTGACCTTATGAGAGGCTCGTCCAACCACAACGCTCCTAAAATTTAAATTAAATTCAATATATGTAATAATAAATAAGGAATTGTTTAGTTTTTAACTTACGTTTGCATAAATAGCCAATGACAGGCAACATCAATGGCAATCGATAATTGGAACCAGAACATATAGCGAGGATAAAAGTAAGCCAAGGTCACCAGCAAACCAGTTGTGCCACAACGATCCGTTAATTGATCCAACATGGCACCAAATCGTGTACCTTTCATTGAATTGAAACAAAAATATAGACAATTTTTAAAGCCTGAAAGTCTCAGATCCAAGTTTACCGAAGAGTAACTCAAAGAAATTTAGAAAACTAAATAATAATAAATAACGATGAAAAATCTGAAACTGAAGGCCAAAATGGAACTTAAAATTAAATAATAATGAAAAATCTTAGGGAAAAAAAGCAAGAAAGCAAGAATTCGAGAACCATAAACAAATGTGAGAACTCTCCGGATCAAAAACACCTAAGAAAAACTTTATTCTAAATTATCAATACTAATAGCTTTAATAACATAATTATTGATAAGACTCATTTTAATAGACGATTTAATAAGCAATTTTACAATACATTATTTAAGAGATTTTTCTGAAATTGGTTTAGACATTTTTGAAAGGGAAATAAAATCTCTATTTTCTGATTTAGTCTTTGTTTGTATTTGTTTTATTTTCCTTTTCTCTGAACTTAGAATTTACCCATTTTAAAGCATTTTTAAGGATGAAATTAATTGCCCTTGGTTTATTTACCTTTTCTTCCTTTATTTAGTATAAGTTAAGCTCGTTTTTTTTTTAAATCTTCAATTGTCATATTTTTTTCTGTTTTCTTAATTTTCAATTGCCTTTTTTCTGAACTTAGCATTAACCTATTTTCCCTATTTTTCTGTAATTCGGGAAAATAAAGCTTTAATGGCTTTTTTCCTTGTTTTCTGATCTTTAATTGCCCTTGCATTTATTTCTCTGTTTTTCTGAAGAGGGAAATAAATTGCCTCTAAGACCTTTTTAAAGCCGGAAATTGATTTATTCCATATAGTTTTTTATCTGTTCCCTTAAAACTTTTAATGCTTCAGTGCTTCAACTTATTATTTGTTTTATATGACGCCAGCAAATTGTAGCAATCGTAATGATTTTTGAACCCAATAAGGTGATAAAAAAATGCGATAAAAAGAGAATATATTCAGACAGGTGTTTTTTGTATAAGTTTAAAACACTTGTAGATTACCTACACACACACACACAACTAAAAACAAATATATATATTTTATATTTGCCTGGGGAGGGGCCAAGTTTGCGTCATTTTTGGAATGTTGTTGATTTCACTGGACTTACTTTGATTGAAGGCGCGTGCAGCATGTCCATCGACAGCGTCCAGCAATGCACTAATTACATAACACCAGCCAGAAATAACATAATTGGTGGCCATAAACCAAAAGGCAATAAGGGCCAAAATGATGCGAGCATAACCTGAAAACAGTCAAAGAAGATTACACCAATAAATAGGTGGGCAATTCAATATTGACAATGACAATGACAATCAATATGGGATGGTAATGACCACCAACACACGCTATACACACACACACATAGAGACACATACAAGCAAGAAAGCAAACAAGTATTGGTTACGCTTTATAGCGGGGGTCACATTGCAGCATTGTTGTTCTTGTTGTTGTTATTGTCATTTTGCATTTTACAGGTTGCTGGGAACATTTCATTCCTCGTTTTCCACCCCTGGCTTAGCAGGCCGCCCACACAAACAACAGCAACAGCAACAACAACGTCTTGGCGTCATTAGCAACAACAACATCAATAACAACAATACCGCTAATTGAATTAAATTTATGCCATGGCAGTCCAACCAACAACAATCACAATTGTTTAACTAAAATATTGTATAAAATATATACACTTTGTTTACTTTCATTAATCCAAAACTTACCAATTAAATTTGGCACAAAAATGAAAACATTGTCATGTTCGGCAAGGGCCATTTTATATATATTTAAGCAATTAGCCGCGATAGAATTTTATGTATATTTTTTTGTGTTTTTTTTTATTTTTTTTTTACAAAAAATTTAAATGCCTCTGGCTCCGTGGTTGGTTGCGTTTAGTATGTTTTGGTTTTTTTTTTTTTCTATTTAGTAAATTTGCAATGTATTCTGTAGAGGGTTGCCAGATGGCAACTAATTGATTGAGTGGGCAGCACTGTGTTGTTGAGTAGTCCGGCAAATTACGCACAAAAAAAATTAAAAAAAATATTTATTGTTATTGTTTACAAATCTAAAAAAGGAAAAACAAAAAAATTTCAAATGATTTAAGGAATTTGTTTTCATTATGGATAGACTACGTAGCAACAGTTCATCATCGTCAGGAGGAGGACAATTGCCTGAGCAGCAGCAAATTGAGCAATATCCTAAAAATCTAATTGAACAATATTTAAGAGCCTCGGTTAAAATTAAAAAAATTGAACGTGTGGTTTTCAAGTGAGAAGCATAAAATAAATCAATTTATCATTTTTAATTCCTTTCCTCGTTTTCTAGACGCTTTGCCCCCAATGTGGCCGAGGTGCAGGCGGATTTCCAGCGATTGGCCTACAGTTTTGAGGAATCTGGCATAATGCAATATGCGGCGATGTGTCACATTGGCTTTGCCAAATGCGAATCCTACGGTGGCTCCCCACAACGCGAGGCCGAGGCCTATCTGAGGGCAGCCCGCGACTTTCTCCAGGCCCACAATGAAATTGGTTTGCTCCACTTGCGCACGGCGAACAAGGAGTGCCAGGAAGGCGCTCTGCACTGCTATCACAAGGCCACCGAACGTGTGGCAGACCATGGAGTGATCAAGGCAGCTGTCTTGCGTGAATTAAAGCAGCTGCAACAACAATTGGAATTGACCAGCTCATTTGCCTCGCCTGCCCATCGTATTAACGATTTGGAATTGGCTGCTGAGATGAAAATGCGTGACCGGGATTATTTAAATGCCTTGCAGCATTTTGATGATATTGTGGACAACATTTATGAACGCAAACAACCGTCGATGTATTCGGATTTATTGGGCAAAGTGGAAGTTTTACGTTTGCTGCTCTTAATGCATTTGAATTTGCCACCAGCTCGACAATCGCCTTCGCACATTAAACTCATTGAATACTATTATAATTTGGCCCAATTTGAGGTCCTGCCCTGCCTCAATTATAACAACGAATTGGTGGAAAGACCCGGAGTCTTTTTAAGCCAACAACAGCAATTTGCTTTGGCCGAAATTGTTTGTTCCTGGGTGGAGCGTAAAATGTGTGATATGAAATATTTGCTTAAGGATTTCATTAGTGAATTTCTATCAATTAGTCAAGCAGAGAGGCAAATGTTGGAAACTATGGCCACAGATTTAGCTAAAATGTATTAAAAATAAATAATAAAAAAAAAAGAAGTGCCTAAAACATAAACACATTTTTTTGAATTTGTTTCTTTTTTGTTTTTTATTTCGATTTTTGCTGCCACTCTCTCTCACTATCTCTTTCTATATCGCTGTCTCTCTCTTTCTCTAGCTAAGCTGGCAGTAATAAAAAAAAAAAAGAAAACTAAATAATTTACATACATCATTTGTTTTTTTATCAACATCACAAGCAGTTTTTTTGTTTTATCGACTTGCATTTTACATTTATATATATATAAATAAATATATATATATTTATATAGATTAAAGTAAAGATAAATTCAGCTAAAAATTGTTTGTTGTTTGTGTTTGTTTCTTTGTTTGTTTTTTTGTTTGTTGGGGATTACCAAATTGGAGTTGGAGAAAGAAGAAGTAGGAAGCAATAATAACCATTTTTGGATTTGTTGTGTTGAAATGGTTATTATTGCTAATATGATACTATAAATATATATATATGTATGTGTGTGTGTGTTTGTTTGTTTGTGTGTGTTTTTACTTTGCCGCCTTGGCCTTTTTCTCATTATCCGTGGTTATCTTATTTTTCAAATGATCCTTGTAATCCAATATGCCTCCTTTCCATTTGGTCACCGTCTCCTTTTCACACACCCAAATCTCTTCGGCCACTTGATTGATAAGACGGAAATCGTGGCTAACTAAAACCATGCCACCATCAAAATCATTTATAGCATCGGCCAAAGCATCAATTGTCTCCATATCCAAGTGATTGGTAGGTTCATCCAGCAGCAGCAAATGTGGCACTTGCCAGGCCAACCAGGCAAAGACGACGCGACAACGTTGACCATCGGACAATTGGCGTATGGGACAAACCTGTTGGCGTCCGGTTAAGCCATAGCGACCAATAATTTTACGCATTTCCTCCTTCTCCTTGACATCGGGAAAGGCACGCATCATATACTCCAGAGGACTGGCATCCAAATCCAATAGCTCATGCAAATGCTGATGATAACGAGCTATGCGCAAATGCGAATTCTTACGAATCATTCCGGAAGTGGGCACTAAATCGCCATAAAGCAATTTCAACAGAGTTGATTTGCCCGCACCATTGGGTCCCACCAGGGCCAAACGCGTGTCCAGATCAATGCCAAATTCCAAGTTCTTGTAAATCCAGGGCGTATCCTCATTATAACGAAAGTTGACATTCTAAATAAAATGAATAAAAGTAGTTGTAGTATTTTCTGTTTTTTTTTTTTGTTCCTGCCTTAAACAGAAATCGATTATCAACTCACCTGCACCATAATCACAGGCGGTGGCACTTTGCCACACGAGGGGAAATAGAAATTCAAGATTTTATCATCCGTAACCTTTTCCGTGAGTCCCTGGGCGACCATTTTGGCCAAGGTCTTCTCCTTGGATTGCGCCTGACGTGCCAATTTGGCCGAACCGTGACCAAATCGGGCAATATAATTTTTCATATGCGCAATTTGATCCTGTTCCCAATTATATTGTTTCATTTGATTCTCTAGCAGTTCCATGCGAGTCCGCACAAAGGCCTCGTAATTGCCCGTATAATATTTGAGACGTTTCTTGGTCATGTGAATAATATTGGTGCAGACGCCATTCAAAAAGTCCTGAGAATGTGAAATTAAGACCAAAATTCGCTTATACGTTTTCAACTCTTCCTCCAGCCACACACAGGCATCGAGATCCAAATGATTTGTGGGCTCATCCAGCAAAAGCAAATGGGGCTTGACAAACAGGGCGCGGGCCAAGGCAATGCGCATGCGCCAGCCACCTAAAATCAAAGTACAAGGTATAAATTGAATCTCCAGGTGCTCTATGATCTTTTCTTACCTGAGAAATCCTTGGCCTGCTTCTGTTGCATGGCCTTGTCAAAGCCCAAACCGTGGAGGATGCGTGCCGCCTTGGCCTCGGCCTGATCGGCGGACATGTCATCGAGACGCTCGTAAATGTCTATCAACTGCTCCTGGGCATCATCCTCCTCGCTCATGGCCAGCTCCTCGGCCAGCTTCTCCAGTTTAATACGCTCCTCGTCCACCTCCATGACGCATTGCAGGGCGCTTTTCGAACTGGCCGGAATTTCGCGCGTCAAATGGAAAATATCAATATGATCGGGTATGGGCACTTCACGGCCACCCAGGACGGCCAGCAGCGAGGATTTGCCACAACCATTCAGGCCAATTAAACCGTAACGACGTCCGCAATTCAGTTCAAGCATTGTGTCCTGCAGCAGCTCCGAACCAAAGAACGTAATCGAAAAATTGGCAATTTTAATGTCACGCGATCGAGGATCCACCGCCAAGGAGCCTGTACAGGAACGGGCTTCGGCACTAATCCTTGCCTCCTCCTCCAACTTGGCGCAGAGCTTCTCCTCCTCGGTCATCTCACGATCCAACTCGCCATTCGTGGCTGTGCCATTCATCTTTTTGGTGGATGGAATCTGTTGGATCTTCTTGTTGCGATTATCCTTTTTGCGTTGGGCATCGCGTTTCTTAGCGTCAGATGGCATTTTTCTTTCTTTCTTTTACTTGTTATAAATATTAAATAGATAAATTTGTGATTTTTGTTTTTTCAACTAGACCGTGTGAGGAATTTGAGGCCGAAAAGTAAAGTGTGCTGAAAATGACAAGAAAAGAAAAGGGAATAACAATTATAACGTTTCGAAAACTTTTAAACATGCACTTCCCCCCACTTCTCTTCTCTCTCACTCGCTCACAGCAGTGCGTTAAACAACTGTTTCAATATAGTTTTTTTTCTCTCTCTTTGTTCATGATGATGACAAACGTTTAAACAGAGAGAGTGAGCGAGCGAGAGAGAGAGAGCGCGGCAGAGGGGCAGCCAGCCAGTCAGTTACAGTTGCACGTGTAATTTTTTTTTGATTTCATAGGAAAGACACCAAACACGCGCTAGCCTCATACATTGGTCGTCACCCACACAAACGCACGCACATTCACATATATATTGCTTGCACTTGAGAGAGTGTATATTATTTTTTTTTTATTGTACTTATTCAATAATTTTTAGTTTTAGCAAATGACATTGCCAAGACAATTCTTTAATGTATTGCTTATAAATTTCTATTGCATTTTTCACGGTCATTTCTAGCGCAATTTTCTTACCTTTTTTAATTTTTAATGAATAAAAAGAAAGACGGCGACGACGGCGGCACACACGAGCAGAAATTGCTAAGAAATTCACACACACACGTGTCAACCGATAGTCGATAGTTAGATGTTCCACAGCTCTATTTTTTTTCACCTCTTCAGAAATGTCGGAACTATCGATTTCGGCAACTGTAAATAATATCGATGTTTGTTTTTTCGCTAAAAGCCAAGACACCAACCAACCACTTAGCCAGGTTCAAAACACATTGTTTCTTTTGTTTTTCGTTAGCCTATTTTAATCAATATATTATTTTATCAATGCATAAAACTTGAATTTGAATAACGTGCGAAAATACAAATTATTTTCTTTTCCTAAGGGTTTTTTTTTAGTTTCAGACGGCCTTCTTATTTTTCCTTTCTTCTCATTTAGCGGCACAATTTATAATTTATAGAATAAAAAAAAATTAAAATGACGATTTAACGCTGCTGCTGATCCTCGGAATCCTCGCCGTTCCCCTCCGATTCCATCTCCAGCCAAGGATGCTTGAGTGCCTTGGCAGCGGTAATACGCCGCCTCGGATCTGTGTGCAGCATGGGCATTAAAAAGTTGACAAAATCCTGTGCCACCACTGGCTCCCAATTGTAATTATCAATGAGTATGTTGGTGAGGAGGCGTGGCTGCAAATTCTTAATATTACGCAAATCGCCTTTGGCATCAAAAATTTCACCCGAATATTCACCAAACTCGATAAAATCCAAGGGTATCTTGCCACAAGTCTCTATAATATTGGCAATATGAACTTCATCCTGACCGGCATTGCCACGTGTTATTTGGGGATCAAAGAGATAATCACCAGTGGCCAATTCCCAGAATAAACAGGCAGCGCTCCACAAATCGGCCGTGTGATCATAGCCAGCCCCCAAAATAACCTCAACTGCCCGATATTCTCGCGTTTGAATGTCATCGGTGAAATGATGATGAAACCAGCAGGCATTTCCCATATCGGCAATTTTCACGGTGACCTTGCAGGGCTCCAACGCAGGATCTCGTCGCATCACCATGCTTACATTGGTCTCGTCGAAGCCCTCGTAGAATTCGGTGCACTTCTTACTGGCTGCTTGCTGGTTGATGTTTTTACGTCGTTTCTTCTTGTTCCTCAGATTCTTGTTGTTGTTGTTGTTGCTGTTGTTGTTCGTGGTAATTGAAACACCCAAACGATTGGGATATTTGGCCAAATCCTCATCCACGCGTCGCTGAACATAGCGCATAAATTTCTCAGGGCTGCTCATGAGCAATTTTAAGGTTTCGGAGCTCTCCTCCAGCTGCTTGTAAATGTGACGCTTGGCCACATTGCTGGCACTGCCACCATTCGAATTGGAGCCCGAGCCACCCCCCAGTGAACGCAAACGGGGCGGACGTGTCGGACAGCGGCGATTCTTGCCCACATTCAACAATGGCGCCTGATAGCAACGCTCGCTGAGGCGACTGCGACTGCTGTTGCTGCAATTCTGGAGCATTCGATTGGCTATATCGGCCGTGGTACAAGAGGGCATATCACCCACCTGTTCAATCATATTCAAACGCTCCAGCTGGGCCAAGTCATGGGAACTCAAAATGGATAGATTATAGAAGGGCAGAAAGGGCAATTGATCGGTTACAGCGGCAGCAGCCACAGTCGGCGTTAGCAATCCTTTGATGGCCAATTGCAGTAGATCTTCCAGGCCACGTCGACGCAGCCATTCGCGGTGGGCGTAAAAGAAGTTGACACTACGCTTAATTTTGACACGCAAACGCCGCTTTGCCGTCTTGGTCAGCTTGGTATCCGAGCAGTGTTCATCTGAGTCATCCATGGGAAATGCTGCTGCTGCCGCTGCTGCTACTGCGGCCGACTCCAAATGTCCAAAATGGCGACGCCCCGATGTTTTGCTACCAATTGAGCCACTTGCGCTGCCACTGCCAGCCTTGCCATAGAAATTATCAAAGTGCTCCAAATACTGATTGGCCGCCTTACAGGCCAAACTCCTCACAGTGACCACATCGCCCACAAGCAGAACATTCTCAGGCTTAATATCTGTATGGATAATATTGCATTCGTCATGTAAGAAGGCCAATCCCTCCAACACTTGGCGTGCAATCTGCTTGACATTATACAGAGGCAAGCCCTGGTAACGAGATCTCTGTATCAAAGTCAAGAGATTCTCACCCAAAACCTCAAAGACCAAGCACTGATGGGTGCCATTCACACCGCTTAAAGTGAAATGATCAAAGAGATCCACACAACGACTGCGCAAAGGATGCCAATTTGATTGGGACACTGTGCGCAGCAGGCGAATCTCATCCCGTGCCGTTTCCGTAAAATGTTCCGCCGATTTGACCACCTTAATGGCGCAATACCGTTGCAGTTGAATGTCAAAGCAGAGCCAAACTGTCGAGAAATGACCCCAGCCCAGCTTGTGGAGACAATGATAGCGTTGCAAAAATATATCACCCACATTTATGGGATGATAGCCACCGGGACGATATTCCCCAGGACTTTCCTCACCATTTTGTGTGGTAATTAAATCATGATCCTGATTATGATCATCCATGCTCGTTTCCCCCACATCGCCCCCATCATTATCACAATTGCAATCAGTATCAGTATCAGCATCATCCACATCTGCATCCGCATCCAAATCTTCATCCATATCCAATTCCACATCGAGATCGGCATCTGCATCTGCATCTGGTTCGGTGACTATATATTTAGGTGATTGGGTTGGTTGGGGCTCAAATTCATGATTACAATCGAAATATTTCGTATTACTCTCTTTCTGTTGAATTTCCTCAATGGTGAATAATACTTTATTATTATTTGTTTGATTATTTTGTTGTTCAACTTCGTCGTCATCCGATTGATTTTGACTATTTTTACCATGACTCGATGAAGAACGATAAATTTCCTCAATTTCGGTTGTTTTTAATGACGATGATGTAGATAATTCGCCATCAACTTTATCCAATTTAATTTGCTGTTTTTGTTGTAATTGTTCACCCTGATGCTTTTCAATAATCGATGATCTTGAGGTGAAACTGCTAAATTCATCATCCTCTGATTCCAAATACATTTTTTGCTGTTTGCTGTTGTTTTTGCTGTTATTGTTGCTGTTGTTCTTGCCTGCCATTTCGTCCCCCATTTTTGGATTTTTCTCTTTTGATATATAATGAACAAACAAATATGTCTATACTGTAAGACGATAAAGAATAGAATGAATTAAGAAATTAAATTATTAATGTCAACAATAAGAAAACCCAGCTAACTTTGTTATAAATAAAAAAAAAAAAAACGAAAAATAAAACTATGTAATTTAATGGTTTAAAATTAAATTACATTTTGGGTAAATTTGTACTTACTCTTTTAAGATTACACGTAACAATAAATTAATGCATCAAAAGAAAAAAAAACTAAATTTTGTGTGTGTGCGTGTGTGTATGTAATATTAAGAACCCTCAAAATGATGAAGCAAAATTTGTGTTCATGTTTGGCATTTGAAAGTTTAAAGCAAAGCCTGCTAGGGTAAATATCCAACTTTTTTTTCAGACAGCCTGGCGCCCCTTCAGGTGAATTACAATTGTTGTTATTGTTTGTTGGCTCAAGAGTTTTATTTTTATTCCCAAATTCCAATTTTTTTTGTTGTTTTTGTTTCTATTTGCACAGTTGTTTCAATAGAATTTTCCCAATTTTTCCAATTTTAGGGTTGTTAACCGCCCTCTGTTTGCCCAAAAGTTGAAGTGAAAATTCTTGTTTAAATATTTATTAAAAAAATGAAATGAAATCGATTGTTAAAAAGCCTAAATGAGGACAGTTGACAAAGATTTTACGGCTTAGGCATTTCCATTTTCACCCCAAACACAAACGCACACAAAAAATATTTATAAGAAAGAAAAGAGATCTCAACAGAATCTTGTTTTTAATTAGGGAGTTTTTACTTACAATTTTTTATATTTTGTTATTGTCTTCAAGTGTCCCGTTTTGGGTTACTCAAATTTCACATAACTTGTTGTTAATTAACTCTTTTTTTTTTAGCTATAAATTAAATGCACGTGCTTTTCTTCTTCTTCTTCTTCTAGTTTTCTAAGGACTGGCAATGCTGGCCAAGCTGTGTGTGTGCATATGTGTTGGCAACTCTGATTGGACAGCTGTTGGCCAACAAAACAGCAAATTTTAACAAAAGAAAATTGCACAATTGATGTTACCAGGTTTCCAAGACAGCTGCGCAAGGCGATTCCACCGATTGGCGCATGCCAAACAAAAATTGCCAAAAAAAAAAGCAGGCGGCAAAGACAGGACAGCTGTCCAAGGCAGAAAGAAAGGACAAGAACGAAAAAAGCACAACTCAACTGGCAACAAACAACGCGGTCAATTGATAATTGGATTAGGGCAAATAATATTCAACCCCCAGCAGCATCAGCATCCCAAATTCCAACATTTTGAACCCTTTGCCTTAAGCTAATCAAGCCAAGTTGCCCCTTGTATTTTTGTTGTTCAAGGAAAACACCAAAATTAATTAAGAAAACAGAAAATGTACACGCGGTTGTCCGTCAAGAAAAACCACGGATATGGATACGGAATGGTTGCTATCCCATAACGGATTTTTATTACATGCAAGTATTGCAGTAGAAACATTTTCATTTAAAGGCATTTACATTTTTTTTTTCCTCTCCCTTTCCCTTTGGGCAACAATTTACAATTGTATGTTTAATTGCGTTTGACTGGAAACTGGCCAGAGGAGAGAACAGAAACAGAACCAATAAAAAGGGTTTATTTATTATGTGTGTTTGTTGTATCCCAAGAAGGTTTGGGAACAAGAAAGATTATTTTTAATAATTTCTAAAAAAATAATCACTCCAAGTAATTTTCTATGGTTTTGCTTAATGTTTTAGATCAACCGCCGACGACAATTGTTGAAATTGAAATCAATTCATTTATCACAAAAGTGACAGGATATGTGACAGGATGTGACTGGCCACATTTCATATCCTCCTGTCAATGTCAACGTTAACGTTAACCATAAAAAGACAAATTCGGTCATTGTCATTGCTCCAAAAAAAAAAATAAAAAAAAGAAGACCACAACTGTGACGAATAGCCAAGGATATGCGCAGCTGTCCTGCAATCTTACTTGTCGCATTATAAAAAAAAAAAAGTCAGTTTATCAGAGACCGCAAAGTTCGCGCCCATGTACGCTGATAATCCTTTAACTGCGTCCAAACAAAAACAAACAACAACTTTATTGTGTCCTACAAAACTGACCTCTTCATTACCCAGCAGGCAGTCAGTCAGTCAGGGCAACCGACCGACCAGTCAACCTTTGAGATCAGCCCAGTGAAATGGAAAATTATGCAATGCCCGCTCGAGGACAATAGATAAAGATTTCCTTATTCGGGTCGGATCGCTTAATGTCGCTTAATTCCTGTTTTTGACCCCCTTTGAGGGCGTCGCATTTATTATATCACTTTACCTACCTGGTTGCTCCTTGCTCTTGCTCTGATTCCGATTTCTACTTTGTGTTTTTATTGCTTTGTGTTGGACAATTGATTCAAGTGACATAAATTTTGATGTAAACAGTTTCTCGGTCACTCGGCGGGATAAATGGATAGATGACGACGACGATGACCATGGGAATAAAGTTGTCTTGTTTCAGTAGTTCTGTTGATATAAATCAAAAGGTAAATAAATTGTTATTTGCCATTAGAGACAATCAAGTTTGAAAGTTAGCAAAATTAATTACAGGAATATACAATAAAACTTTTATACATAAATCAAAATCAAATTGTTTATTTTCTACTCAAGTCTTATTTTTCAAGAATATTAAAGAAGCAATTTCAAATATAATTGATAAATCGTTAATTAAAATTAAAGATGAAAAGAAACCAAGTTTTGTTTTTTTTTTTCATTAGGAACATTTTTTACCATATTAATGCTTCAATAAATTGAAAAAAAAAGAAAACTTTTATATAAGATGAACATAAAAAATTATTGGAATATTAAAAAAAATATTGTTTATATTTTATTCAAGTTCTAATTTTAGTATCGTAATAAAAATAAAAAGTTAACCTTTTATATCAAACTTCCGGTTGAAGTGACTTGAAATTTTTACCCCTCTCTCTTTGGGGTTTTTTTTTATCCTTGTTCCTGAAATGTACCTTATGCGGGTAAATTTTCTAACAAACGAAAAAAAGCATTGTAAAATATAATTGAAAACTGTCAACGTTGAACAAATTTCATTCATAGTGACCACAAAAAAAAAAACAAGGGAATCTGTAGTTGTAACCCTAAATTAAGCTTGCTATTCCATTTCCATCTCTATCTCTCTTTCTCTCCGGGTGACATATGTGTGTGTGGTTAAAGTCATAAAGTTGCCATCGACATTGGAAAAGTCACCCGCTTGTTTTTTATATATATTTTTTTGTGTTAATGTGTTAGACGCGTGGGTTGGGGTGACTTTTGGTCCTGCTCCTGCAATTGTCTTGATAAGAATCTAGCGGTTTTTTTTGTTGTTTTTTTGACAGCTTATCATTTGATCCTTGGACTTTTGGTCATTACATGTTTGTACAATTTTGTATTTAATTGATTTTCTGCAGTCATTAGCTGATATTCTACAACCGATAAAAGAAAAAAAAAAACTCACACACACACACGTGGTTGACCTTAATGAAACTCGGAAACTTTTCTCATATGCTCTTGTTTTTTTTTTTTTTATTTAATATTTTTGAAAATTTCGCACACTCGCAAGATTTATGGGTGAAATTTTTTTTTGGCAAATATAAACACATAAATCTCAATCTGTCGATGATGAAAGGGAAATTTGAAAATTTTCAAACTTAACCACAAATTAGGCAATAAACAATGGTTAAAGCGGTCATGGGTTAATTCGTTAAACATCATCCACCAAAGGGTTGAATCCTGATGGGCAAATAAAAAAATAATCCCATTTTAAAAAGTCTGCCAAAACGTGCGAAAAAAAATAATTTATATGTGTTCTCTGGTGACTTTTGATCTGGAAACTTCCAGGCAATGAACTGTAATCAATTTAACCTTATTCCCCTTGGCTCGCACAACTTGAAGCAACTAAAGATTATAATTAAAATGGTTTTTACTAAAAATAAACAAATGGAGAAGGACAATTAGCAATCGCTTAGAATCTTTCCAGATTTTTTTTTTGGGCTAATCAATTACAAGACTTCCATAAAACTGTCAAAGTTAGAAAATCAATATGCGTAACCCAATAAAATGGATGATGAGGTTGAGTTGCATTCCCTCAATAAACTTGACATTTTATTCAAATTAAATTGCAGTCGGGAATTAATTTTCGTTCGAAACGAAGACAGAAAACTGAACCTGATCTCTCACAGGGCTTGTCAAACGTTTGACAGAACCTCAGGGGTTCCTCGTTCCTTCATCGTCCTGCCAATTTGCATTTAACCCTTTCTTTCTAGGTTGCTTCTTTTGCGGTTCCTAAGATTTATGGGCAACAGCAAAAAAAAAAATTTATTTTTCTTCGTTTTTTTTTTGGGTTTGTTTTCACATGAAATTGCTTTTTATTTTCCTATTTTTTTTTTTTTTGTAAATTTTCCTTACAATTTATTATGCAAATGATAATTTTTTTAAATGTTTATTTATAAGGCGTGATCTTTATTTGGGATTAAATAGAGAATTTTACCACACGTTAAATAAAATAAACTCTGAACAGCTGATTAAAAGGAATTTGTGTTTGTGTAAAAACAAATTTGGCAATGCTCACTTTGATTTTTTTTTTAATCAAGTTCAATCTGGCAATGCTGTATTTGTAACGTCAAAGCTGTTTTTTGACTAGTCATTTCTTTATTTCTGACAAGGCATTTCGTTGCAAAACGAAAAATTTGGTTTTAGTTTTTATTTTGATTCCCAAAAAAAAAAAACTACAGAAATTTCAGTGCATCTTTGAGTTGAATTGAGGATTCTCTTTCAGGAATATCAATACTAAATTCAATTGACAGGTAAGTATACGAATGTTTTTAATTATTAACAAAATAACAGAATTAGGTCAGGCGCCGTCATCCTCCCCAATTCAAATATATTATTAACAACTAATTAAGCGCAGAATGACTATGAGCTCCCCAAATACGTTTGAGCATACAAATGGAACGTTTGATCAGACATCCCCAAACGGTGGTGATTTTAACTATGCAACAGCAGCAGGACGCAGCCAGCAGCGTTGGTATTCGGGCTCTTCACGTCGTGGCAATCGTTCCTTCGGCCGTTCACGTGGCTTGCGTCGTCCTTTAAACAGCAATTCGAATAATCAAAATAATCGCTGGGGTCGTTTTCTAAGCGATAATTATGCGCCAGAGCCACCAATATGCTATGCTCCATATTATTTGAACGCACCAGCGATGGGCTACAATCAAATCTATTCAATGGGATCGCCACCGCCGCAAACTCAGTTCGTTCCGGCTCCATATGTGATGGTTCAACCAATTGGGGATGCGCCCTCACCGTCAACCGCAAATATAAGGACCGTACAATTTGGCAATACAGCTGGTTATTACAAGGAGGGATGTTGGTACAACTCGGAGTTTTCTCAGGCCATTTCGACCACTCATTGCTTGTGTGTGCCACCAATGCCACAGCAGCCCATTCCGATGGCTTTTAGTCAGCCAACAGCAGTCTTGGCTCAGCAGCCTCAGCATCCGTTTGAGCAGCCACAGATGGCTTTTGTCCAGCCAGCAATTGAAGGACCGCTTTACAATCATTCCGAACAGCAGCAGCAGCAGCCACAGCAGCCGCAGCCACAGCAGCCCATTCAGGTGGCCTATGTCCAGCCAGCAATTGAGGCTCCTCAATTGCCGGAAGAGCAGCAGCAGCAGGAGCAGCAGTCATATGATCAGTTCGAAGAACAGTTGCCACGTGAGGAGTCCGATGCGCCACAGCAGGAGATTCATGAAGGGACCCAATCCCAAGCACAGAGCGTTGAGGTCTTTAATATTTGCCCTGGAATTGTGATACGGAAGGTAGCGGACAAGGTGCTTATTGAAATTGATGTACTGGATAGACGTTTGTCTATAGACGCCTCTCCTCGGCAGAGCGATGAAATGCAGGTAATCATTGATGTAATTATGAAAACTAGTGTTGAGCAGGTATCATCAAGGTTGTCAAGCAGCTCAAACCCTTCCGAGCAGGCAACATCAAACTACCCCTCTGTGTCCAATACGAGCCTCGAGTGCGAGACGACTACCACGGCCAGTACGAATGCGACGACAGCGACAAGTCCTGAGGCGATGGGTCATGAGGCTACGGTCGGACCGACTGGCATGTATGAGGCCAATTCGCATCCTTCCTGCTGGGGGCCTTCTGAGACCGAACTGGTGGCGAGTGGAGAGGATGTTCCATCTACGGCAAATGGCTCTGACCTGGTCAGCTTGACCACTGGGCCCGATTTGATTGGCTCTAGCGGTAGCATTTGGGTGAGTCAACAAATAATTAAATTACCAACTAGATAGATATTATTTATTAACAATATTAATAGGATAAAAGATCTTTGACCAAGGTTCAGGCTAAGCCATCGACTCATTCGACATCAAAGCCGGTCAAAAATATTAAGCCTCAAAAGCGTCAAAAATTATTTAAATCTCCATTGACTTTGCCCACAGAGGATGCCAACAAAGATTGGCCTACCTTGGGTAATAATCGTCCTGGCCCAATGATCTTGGCTAAGCCCACCGAGGCCAGGCCAATACAGAAGAGCAAACCACCATCACCACCCAAAGATGTCAAGGCTCTGAAGATTAGTGCTCCCATTATCAATAATCAACAAGAAACCAACTCAAGCTCAGTCAAGAAACCAATTTCTGTCCTAAACATTTCAATCATAGAACCAATTGAAACAAAAGTTGACAACAAGGAGCCCAGGCAAGTGGCAAGTGTAAGCAGCTTGGGTCAAATCCAGTCAAAGCCAATTGCTGCTGATGAGAATCGACGTCCTGGCAAGTATCAGAAAAAGGCCAAACAACGCTTGGCCCAGCAGGCTGCCCTACCCAAGGCCTCCTCAACGTCGACATCCACAACTACCTTAAACAAAAGCAAAAAGGCTAAGAAAAATATAAATTCCCTGCTCTTCTCAGCCCCAGTGGAGCCTGAAGTGGTTCAGCCTTTTGGCAATGCCCAGCACAAATCAGCCAAGGCCGAGAAGAAACGTTTAAAGCCACCACGCCCGGTCAAGCCGAAATCTGAAGCCCCAAAGAAGCCAGAACAACAAGAGGATAACGATGACGATAGTCCCAATATTAAAGTTCCAGATTCACCACCAGCTGTGGTTCAACCAGTCCAATTCGATGAGGAACAGAGAACTCCAATGGTTCAGCCAGCCGCCATAGAAACTCAAGTTTGCACTTGTAATACTTCTTGCTTGGTTACTAAAAAACGTACTGTTAATCGTGGTTCGGGAACCTCAAATTATACGCATCTTCGAGTATCTAGGGAATTTACTAATGACTATGATATTGCCAATGTGACGACAGTTGCTCAGCGACGAGAGAATTTATGGTCTTCCCATTCAAAGCTCTTGTGAATATCAACAATTTCATTTCAATTATGGCCAAGTTTTATCTAAATTGATAGTTGTTTATTTAATATTATAATTATTATTATTATGTCTTGCACAGATTTCAATTCATGTTGTATTTGCAAGTCGACAAATTATCATTTTTTTCATCATTTTATGTAATATTTAATTAATTAACGTGACTTGTCGATTAATTTTCAACGATGTTATATATATAAAAAAAAATGTATTATTATATTATAATTTTTTTGGTTTGTTGTTTTTCTTCTTCTCCTACGATTTTAATCCAAAACTAATGCTAATTTGTATGCTCTGTAGTGTTGTCTTTCACACTTGGAATTGTTGGGTTCTCTCGGCTTGGACTAATTAAATGTCGAAAGGATTAAGATTAACAACGCCTACACAAAAGGCCAATGATTTACAACCTGACTAATTTTAGCCCGTCGTGCAACAAATGCAGTTCAGATTAGGCCGAGAAGATTGTCTGGAAAGGATAAACTGTGGCACAGGTAAATTTTAGAAATTCATTCATTCATACATTGAGTTCATTCATAATCCTTTGCTCTAAAATTACATACCAAAAAAAGAAGAAAACTCATTTGGCTTAAACTGCAAATCCTTTTTCGTAGATTGCACAAGACAGGCTTTAAAAAATAAGCAAACAGCTGCCAGGATGCCTCATTTTTGCATACATTTTTCATTGCTTAAGCCTTCCTTTATGCGTCTGGACAGCTGTGTGTGTTTTTTGGGTGACCAGTAAACAGGCCATTTAAGTCATCTGTGTGTGTGTATTTCTGTGCCCGACCAACTCATCTAATTGCCCAGGCACTTAGCCAGCGACCGGTAAGTGCCCCCAGTAAATGTTCAGGGAGCTTGTTGTTTATCATAATTGTGTCATCTAAAAGGTTGTTGGTTTTTTTTTTATATTTTTTTAACCTAGTCATGTCACATGCTACTCATACAAGTAGGTAAAAAATAAAAATGATTAACCAAAATACTCACGCATATCGATGTCTCTTTCTTTACAGGATATATGTGTGTTTGTGTGTGTGTGTGTTTGCCTCGCGCCTCTTTTTCTGGAGAGTCTTGACGGCAACGCCTTCATTGATTTCAATTCTACCAATCACTCCCAACCCCTTTTTTTCATTACAATTTATTGCTCAATTTATATTTACTTAGACTGCCAATAGTTCAATAATTCATAATATCACAAAAAAAAAAATAAAACTATCATGTGTCCTGGGAATTTGCATAAAATGCATTTGCATAGGGAATCTTAAGATCCTTGTAGGTATATGCCTATTGCGTATGCTGCTGCAGCTGTCTATAAAAAGGAATGAGAAGGAGAACGCTGCTGCTATCCTTGGCGCGCCAAAGGTGTGATTCCATGTAATATGCATTATTTTTTGTTTTTTTTTTGGGCCAACTTTGTGCCGTCTGTGCTCTTGGTTGTTTTTGTTTTTATTCCTTGTTGTTTTGATATGTAAGTTGATATATGATATTTGATTTTTGCCTGTCGCTGGTTGCCATAACCCCGGGCAATGCAATCGACTTCATTTAGGCTGGGTGAGGTATTTTTTTTTGGCACTGTTAGCCACAGCTGCTTGGTGTTTATTCCATCTGTTGTCTGCTGTCTCTGTGCATATGCAAAATAGTCGACCAGAGAGAACATTTTAGTCAAGCCTGTCGGCTTAGTTAGTCCAGGGCATATGGCCAAAATTGTGCAGCCAGCAGTTAGCCAAGCGAATCGCCTAAGCAAAGGGTCACTTGATTGATAGAATAAAATGAAAATGTCACCCTTGGCATTGGCATTGATTTTCCCTCCTTCCATTTTCTTCATTAGCGAAATGCGGAAAATTGCAAATGATTTAAATCTAATCCGATCTGATCTTTTCTATTTGGTTCATTTAAATTTTCTTTCTTTCATTTTTTTTTTTTTTTTTTGCACACTTACTTGAAGTGGCCGAAATTGAAGGGGTAAAAAACTGTTTTTCTTTTCTCTCACGGCAAGCAAATGAAAAATGCCACAAATCCTTTTCAGAAGGGTTATCTATACAAAAAGGTGTCGTCCTCCCAAGTCTCCTGATCGTCTTCGTGTCAAGTGAGCCGCACTTAATGAAGTAGCAAAAAGAATATCGTTCGTTCGATTGTTATAATAATATTTTTTTTTTTTTTTTGAAAATCTTAACCCATACCAGATTTGCATTAATGATATACGCGCGCAAAATGTGCACAATGATGACATGCAACATTGCAACAAAAACAACAGCAACCCCTTTTGATTTTGATGTACAATAACAAATTCATTTTTTGATCTTTGATTTTGGCACTACACAGATCAGCACAGCTCGGAGAAAAGATGAGGAAAAACTAAAGAGATATCACACTGAGCAATAAAAGAGTTTTATACTTAATATATCTCTCTTTTAATCGAATCTCAAAATCATAAAGGGAACACATAATTTACAATAAAATTGATCAAAGAAATTATAATTTTCAATCGAATTTAGTTGAATTTAGGAGCACTTTAAGTTTGAAAAAGAACGTATTTATTTTTATTAAAGATCTTTAAAAATTAAGATAAATTTTAGGATTATTATGCCAAAATCTTTCAATCTTTATAGAACAATAATAGAAAATATTTGAATTAATTCAAGTCTCTTTAGATTTGTGCTATTCTTGAAGAATAAAATTAGACTTACACTCTCTATTTTTTTAATCGAATTTAATTAAATTTAAGAACAATTAAAATGATAAAGAATAATAGAATAATAGATATTTATTTTCGATATTTACAGAATACCTAATAATAGAATATATTTGAATTAATTCGAATATCTTTAGATTTGTGTGCTATTCTTGACCGAAATTCCGGCCTTGACCTTATCACCTGCTATTCGTTCTCTTGCTACCTTTTTGGCTGTTTTTGTTGCTTTCTTTGGACGTCAACAAATAACATGTTATAAGCCAACTTGACTGTGGCTGACTGACATAATTGGAGTAGCCCAAAATAAAAAACAAAAATGCACTCACCACCAAACCAGCATACAGACGATCCACGATGATCCATGATTGCCAACAGGTGAATTTAGGGAAATAACAGCTTGTTCGAGAGACTGTCAACAACTATGAATATTTTTAGCATTAGGAATATCAAAATGCCAACCAGCATAAATGCTGCCATCGATCCATTTACTATCGATCTTGGCTTGCAGGAACTGTGCAAATTTGATGACGCCCGCTCGAACACCTCCCCTTGACTTGTCTGGCATGTTGTCCTTAGTCCTTTGTCCCATTTCGCAACTGTTTTGTTTTGCTGCTGGCCGATCTGGCGATTTTACTAGCGATAGCAAAAAAAAAGCAGGAGAGGGAGAGCAGGGAAAAGGGAAAATGATTGTTGTTGTTGGTAAGAGCACGCGTGCGTGGCCAGCATTGAAGCGGGCAAAAAAGAAAAGTAAAAATTGTGCGGGTTGAAAGGTGCGTTAAATGTTCTCACTCAAGGGAGACAGAGAGAGAGAGAGAAACAGTAGCCTCCTGGGCCCAATGTGGACTTTTGTCATTCGTCATTGGCAAAATTAAGCGGGTGAGTGAGGTGAGTGGCCGTAGTTTTTGGTATGTTTCAATTTACAATTTTTTTGGGCGCCTGACAAACGTTTAAATTGCAATTAGAGTTTTTGGAGTGTGCTCGACTCGCTCGAACCGCTCTTTCAAATCAGAAATCGATTGATATTGATTGTTGATTGCTTTCCTTTGTCAAAATGAGTCTATTAACTTGTCCATTTTAAGAGGATATTTTCAAAATGCTTGAAATTGTAGGGGCATACGCCTAAAATTGATGTCAACATCAAACACAAGCCTCCTGAATTGCTGGCAGGGTATTTTAAAATGGTGGGGTTTCCAATCTGCTCATTCCAATTCTGAACTCAGAATTGATCTATCATTTTAGCTTTTCAAAAGTGGATTTTATGCCGCAAATAAATTTATTCCCGGAAATTTCAATAAGGCTTTAAAGTTGACTACTTTCAATTTAATTTACTTTAAATTTCATTTCATGCCCCTCATAAATTGTACGCCTTTAAAGTTACCTACTCCGTGGGTCATTTTATTTGAATAATAATAAAAAACAGAATGTTCCTTCAAGCAGGAACAAAGCTCATCATTAGCGTAGAGCTGTCAAAGCAAAACACTATTCCCAGAACACAACTACATGGATCATAACCGGAGCAGGGCAAAGAGAATGAGAATGTCATAAAAAAATAAAAATAATAAAAAAGTATGAGAGACTTTATAGGGTAACCATAACCTTTCACTGATTTTCCTTTTGTCTTGGGAAATCAACTACCTAACAATCCAAACTGTCCAATGGTCAAAGCCGCGAATCGCCCTCTTTTTGTTTTTGTTTTTTGAGAAATGTTAGCGGAAGTTCTGGACTCGTTATGATATGTGGAAAAGGGTATGACAAGTACTACAAAACAAGGAAAATTGTGTATGGAAAAACTTGACTCGACCTGGGATGGGCCAACGAACGAACCCAAGAGACCTGGCACATAATAAAGTATTTATATTTACATTCTTGTTGTTTATTATTTTCAACAAAAACTGACAAGCAAACTCTGATCATTATGGGATCAAAAATATGTGTCTGACCAGTGGAAAGTTTCACGCTCTACTGAGCAATAACCTGGTAAGTGATCAAGTTCAAAATAAAGTCTAAAACTTTGCTGTCCATGGAGAGATTATCGTTTCCTAATCCAAGGGTTGTGTCTTGTTATGACAGCTCATTTAACGCTGTCAACAATGCTGAGAATTTTGCTTATTAGGCGCAATTATTTTTTTGGAAGAATAACTTGCATTTTAAGGACAAGTTTTTCAAGTGTTTCAAGTTTAAAAAAAATTCTAACCAATCCCAATAGTTTTCTTAGTTTAATGGCTTATTGTCTGGACAACCATGACTCTTCAAATACAAGTAAGTATGCAACTACTTGTAATTATAATTTCGTAGACATATTCATGCATATTTATTTAATAGTCTGGCTGGCTTATTGTTAGTTTCCCTTTAGACTGGGCAGCTATCAAAGCATAAAAATGAGCCATTAAGACAGGCGCTGTGAGAAACACTTGGTCAACCGATTCTCCCCTTCTTTGCCTTCTCTAGAATAGACCAAGCCACGCTTCGCTGCATCTTCTGCAAGGAGTTTTCGTGGTTTAAACCAAATTGTCATAAAATTATGAAACCAACCAAGAAACTCAAAAGAAACTGGTAAGCCAAGTGTGGGAAATTGTGAGAAATTGTGTTTTTATTCTTAAAAACAATTTAGAAAAAAAAAAAAAAACAATTACACTTAAGAATATGCAAAAAAAATTTACGTATTTATATTTTTAATGGATAATAAAAAAAAAAAATAGATTATATCAAAGAGAAAAACTCAGTCTACGCTTGGATTGCTGCAACCAAATCTCATCCAGCTTACAAGAAGCCTCCAGTTCCTCACCGCCCAAATCCTCCACCTCCTCCAAGTCAATGTCGCTGGTCGAATTATGACCACTGTCCGGACTAATGTGACGCTGTGTGTGACGGGA